>JAQJVL010000084.1:1113940-1287234 GCA_035578905.1 Stictocephala bisonia
TCATATAACTAAAACAATTAATGTTTAAAAATACCTACTCACTGACTATAAACTTATTATGGAATGCAAAATACTATCTACTACTACCTGTTTACTCGTGGCATGCTAAAGAATCAACAATACTATCTACTACAACTTGTTTACTCGTAGCATGCTAAAGGATCAACAATACTATCTACTACAACCTGTTTACTCGTGGCATGATACGCGATCAACAGTACTATCTACTACTACCTATTTACTCGTGGCATGATACGGGATCAACAATACTATCTACTACAACATGTTTACTCGTGACATGATACGGGATCAACATTACTATCTACTACTACCTGTTTACTCGTGGCATGATACGGGATCAACAATACTATCTACTACTACCTGTTTACTCGTGGCATGATACGAAATCAACAATACTATCTACTACTACCTGTTTACTCGTGGCATGCTAAGGGATCAACAATATCTACTACTACCTGTTTACTCGTGGAATGATACGGGATCAACAATACTATCTACTACTACCTGTTTACTCGTGGCATGATACGGGATCAACAATACTATCTACTACTACCTGTTTACTCGTGGCATGATACGGGATCAACAATACTATCTACTACTACCTGTTTACTCGTGGCATGATACGGGATCAACAATACTATCTACTACAACATGTTTACTCGTAGCATGCTAAAGGATCAACAATACTATCTACTACAACCTGTTTACTCGTGGCATGATACGCGATCAACAGTACTATCTACTACTACCTATTTACTCGTGGCATGATACGGGATCAACAATACTATCTACTACTACCTGTTTACTCGTGGCATGCTAAAGAATCAACAATACTATCTACTACAACATGTTTACTCGTAGCATGCTAAAGGATCAACAATACTATCTACTACAACATGTTTACTCGTAGCATGCTAAAGGATCAACAATACTATCTACTACAACCTGTTTACTCGTGGCATGATACGCGATCAACAGTACTATCTACTACTACCTATTTACTCGTGGCATGATACGGGATCAACAATACTATCTACTACAACATGTTTACTCGTGACATGATACGGGATTAACAATACTATATATTACTACCTGTTTACTCGTGGCATGCTAAAGGATCGACAATACTATCTACTACTACCTGTTTACTCGTGGCATGATACGGGATCAACAATACTATCTACTACTACCTGTTTACTCGTGGCATGATACGGGATCAACAATACTATCTACTACTACCTGTTTACTCGTGGCATGATACGGGATCAACAATACTATCTACTACTACCTGTTTACTCGTGGCATGATACGGGATCAACAATACTATCTACTACTACCTGTTTACTCGTGGCATGCTAAAGGATCAACAATACTATCTACTACAACCTGTTTACTCGTAGCATGCTAAAGGATCAACAATACTATCTACTACAACCTGTTTACTCGTGGCATGATACGCGATCAACAGTACTATCTACTACTACCTATTTACTCGTGGCATGATACGGGATCAACAATACTATCTACTACAACATGTTTACTCGTGACATGATACGGGATCAACAATACTATCTACTACTACCAGTTTACTCGTGGCATGATACGGGATCAACAATACTATCTACTACTACCTGTTTACTCGTGGCATGCTAAGGGATCAACAATACTATCTACTACTACCTGTTTACTCGTGGTATGATACGGGATCAACAATACTATCTACTACAACATGTTTACTCGTAGCATGCTTAAGGATCAACAATACTATCTAATACTACTTGTTTACTCGTGGCATGATACGGGATCAACAATATCTACTACTACCTGTTTACTCGTGGCATGCTACAGGATCAACAATACTATCTACTACAACTTGTTTACTCGTAGCATGCTACAGGATCAACAATACTATCTACTACAACTTGTTTACTCGTGACAACATACGGGATCAACAATACCATCTATTACTACCTATTTACTCCTGGCATGCTAAAGGATCAACAATACTATCTATTACTACCTGCTTACTCGTGCCATGGTAAAGGATCAACAATACCATCTATTACTACGTGTTTACTCGTGGCATGCTAAAGGATCAACAATATTTACTACTACCTGTTTACTCGTGGCATGATACAGGATCAACAATATCTACTACTACCTGTTTACTCGTGGCATGCTAAGGGATCAACAATATCTACTACTACCTGTTTACTCGTGGCATGATACGGGATCAACAATACTATCTACTACTACCTGTTTACTCGTGGCATGATACGGGATCAACAATACTATCTTCTACTACCTGTTTACTCGTGGCATGATACGGGATCAACAATACTATCTACTACTACCTGTTTACTCGAGGCATGATACGGGATCAACAATACTATCTACTACTACCTGTTTACTCGTGGCATGCTAAAGGATCGACAATACTATCTACTACTACCTGTTTACTCGTGGCATGCTAAGGGATCAACAATATCTACTACTACCTGTTTATTCGTGGAATGATACGGGATCAACAATACCATATATTACTACCTGTTTACTCGTGGCATGCTAAAGGATCGACAATACTATCTACTACTACCTGTTTACTCGTGGCATGCTAAGGGATCAACAATATCTACTACTACCTGTTTACTCGTGGAATGATACGGGATTAACAATACTATATATTACTACCTGTTTACTCGTGGCATGCTAAAGGATCAACAATACTATCTACTACTACCTGTTTACTCGTGGCATGATACGGGATCAACAATACTATCTACTACTACCCGTTTACTCGTGGCATGATACGGGATCAACAATACTATCTACTACTACCCGTTTACTCGTGGCATGATACGGGATCAACAATACTATCTACTACTACCCGTTTACTCGTGGCATGATACGGGATCAACAATACTATCTACTACTACCCGTTTACTCGTGGCATGATACGGGATCAACAATACTATCTACTACTACCCGTTTACTCGTGGCATGCTACGATTCAGCTACACACCTTTACTGCGGTAGTTGTGGTGAAGTTGCTGTACAGACAATATTATTACTACGTTGAAAAGGCAGATGTCTCAAGTACTGTACATTTCGACTATGGGACGTCGTTCCCACCGTGATACAGCTACACACCTTTACTGCGGTAGTTGTGGTGAAGTTGCTGTACAGACAATATTATTACTACGTTGAAAAGGCAGATGTTTCAAGTACTGTACATTTTGACTGTGGGACGTCGTTCCCACCGTGATACAGCTACACACCTTTACTGCGGTAGTTGTGGTGAAGTTGCTGTACAGGCAATAATATTACTACGTTGAAATGAAGATGTTTCAAGTACTGTACATTTTGACTGTGGGACGGCGTTCCCACCGTGATACAGCTACACACCTTTACTGCGGTAGTTATGGTGAAGTTGCTGTACAGACAATATTATTACTACGTTGAAAAGGCAGATGTTTCTAGTACTGTACATTTTTTCAAGTACTGTACATTTCGACTGTGGGACGGCGTTCCCACCGTGATACAGCTACACACCTTTACTGCGGTAGTTGTGGTGAAGTTGCTGTACAGGCAATAATATTAGACTACTACGTTGAAATGAAGATGTTTCAAGTACTGTACATTTCGACTGTGGGACGGCGTTCCCACCGTGATACAGCTACACACCTTTACTGCGGGAATTGCATTACTTGTGGTGAAGGGGCTGAAGTAAAGTAACTACACGTCAAAGTATCGAGTTAGTGTTATTTCTCGAGTTATCGAGTTAGTGTTATCGAGTATAGTTGAGTATTTATTTCTCCAGTTTGCCATGGGAAGGCAGGGCCATCACCTTGTCAGTCCCTCCCTTTATTTCCCCAAATCATCAACCATAAAAAAAGTGATTATTATTATTACAGTAGTATAAAAATGTACATTATTTAAAATATATCAATAACTGCCACCGAGGCGTTTCCTGCGGCCATAAGAATTCATCCTCTGTTTCTTTCTCCTCTGTGGTGACACTCTATGATTCGATCATGTAGTAGCCGAATTGGTGGCAAACAAGCAGTTACCGTAACTCATGACAAACATAATGTCTGTCTAAAACAATAAATACGATAAATTTCGTAAATAACTTTCAAAATTCAATAGTAAAAAAAGTCAAAAGTCCAAAAAACTTCATTGGCAAGTCAGTATTTTCATGAAGACTACACCTTTATTGTTCTGGATTAAATTGTCACAATTAGCCGTAATGCGAAAACACCGCCAAAAAAGTAATAGCTTGCTAAAATGTATGCCAAAGTGCACTGCGAAAACTGAGCTTTCAACCGGAACTACTAAAACAAAACTAGTAATTAATGTAACGACTGGTTCCCGCCTTGGATGTTTGGCCTGAAGCCAGCAGAGGCGTTAGTCGTCGCCTGCAGAGCTCGGCGCTTGCCAGCCAGAACTGCTTGGCAATCCCACCTCGCATCATACTTCACCCAATCCCCAATTTCTTTGTTTACTTTATTTCCTTCGTTTCGAATTGTCTTTCTAACTTAGGTCACGATTTCTTTTGCCACACATAAAAAGTTGTTTTACATAATCACTGTGTTCCAAAAGTAACCCGTTTGAAGAACCGTCCCTATTCGGAAGATGGAAATTTAAATTACCACTTTTTTTTTTATTATTTGTACGATGTGTTGTTGTGAAGTTCTTGTTGGCATTTATGCTATCGTTATTTTATACGTTCCTTATACGAAGTGCATTATGTTAGTGATTTTTTGACACTATCCTGAAACATGATCGAAACGGTTTTTTATTTCTCTTTAGTTACATGAAATGAAAAATTCCGTATGGCTGTAAAACCGTGAAAGTGTCCCATGAAGTATCGAATTCCTGCTAAAACACATGCTGATATGTTTGGTGTATGTGGGCACTGGATGGACACATGACCGAACACGGTCGTGTCGACAAACACATATTGGCAGGTGACGTCGCTGCCAGTCTTTATCTATCTGTCCCTCTCCGTACTGTTATATTTAAATTGTGCTCAGCCTGTGTAATTAATGTGTTCATGTCACTATATGAACATCGAAAATCTGAATAGTTAATGGAAAAGCAGATATCTAAAGATGAATTAAAACAAATTACATCATGAAATACAAGATTCGTGAAAAAAACATGACAACTTTCAAAATAGAGAGGGCGAAATACTTTTCCAAACTGCATATAATTTACTCACACCTCGTTTTATAAACTTACTCAAATATATAGTTGAGGTACACATTTTCGTAAAAACAATAGCCTCGTTTTCCCTTTAAAGTGGAACTAAGGGAGCGTCACCGACCGACAGAATAAGATCCTTTTGAATTCTCTGGTGTGATAAACTTGTACATATGTTAAATTTACGCTATGAGAAAACTCATACTTTATTTTTTTTATTATTTTAAAATGTATCCATATATACTAATTAGGATCATACATAACCTAGAGTATTTCGGTGGCCAGTGAATCGACTCTCATGCAGTAGAAGTACACTGCAAGGAATGTTGCACGTCATATACTCTGAGCGAGCACGTACGCAGTTACGTAGTATTGCATTCACATTCGAAGGTGCGATCAGGTTAATTTGTTAGGTTGTATAGTACAGAGATGTAATTTTATATTCCTAATATTCAAATGTGAGTAATCAAATAAACAAAAATTTCTAAAGAATCATTGCACTCAAATTCTAAGTCTCACTGTACAACATAAGACTTGGGTGTTTTTAGTTATTTTTCTCCTCACTGAGTTCGATTGTAGGATACAAAATCTTAACTATGCCTTCTGTTACAGATAATTTATGTCTTTTAATTGCTTTATAAGTAGTGTAAATGTCAATGAATACTTCCTGTAATCTTTAAATGTCGCATTACTATACCTTACACCGTATTGTATTGTGTAACGTATAGTATAGTATTGTACTATACGTGAAAGTATTGTTTAGTTCCTAATTCTAATACTTTCAATATTTTCATATTATGATACGTCATTACTTATGATTTCTTTTCTTATTTATATTATAAATAGGCCCAACGAGTTAACTTCATCATGAAAAATATGTTAGTGTAAGCTTATCTGTGGTAAAAGTGCTGTCGTAAACAGTTAAAACATCGTCAAAGAGACCGAACGCTTTATATTTTTATCATCACACATTACTCAACTCTCCAGCTTAATTATGAAATTCTGCTCAAATTGTGGGTTTAGAAGATTTGTCACCTGCAAACATATCTACTAACAGGTACTGAATGGCGCGAGTAAAATAATAATTCCTCACAACACTTCTAAATCAAGCAAGAGCAATCACAATAAAACGTTCTGCGAGGGATAATCTAACGGTGAAACAAACCTTTATGATTGGATGAAGAAAGGTATTATTAATTCAGAACTTCATCAAACCGCTCTTTATACCAACTCATAAACCGAGGCGCTACAAAAATAGATTAGTATTGCCCCAGCTCGGACCGGGATGATCCACGCGGTATCAATTAAAACAGGATTAGCCCGTAACGGAGGGAAATGTGCTACTGGCTCAGGAACCGGGAGGGTAATGAATTTTTAAAAACACTCACGTGAATTAAAATTATATCCTCATCCCAAATATACAAACGAGTTTCACAATCATGTTGAACATGACTTCTTGGCAATCCTCTCAAACACACTACGTACCAAGAAGGTTACAACACTCCCATTGACATCTCTCAACACCACTGAATGAATATGGGTGAGTGTGAGGGTCATCACTACTGAATGTACATGGGAGGGTCAACAGTACTGAATGTGTATGGACCGGTTCACTACAGAATGTACATGGGAGGGTCATCACTACTGAATGTGTATGGACCGGTCATCACTACTGAATGTGTATGGACCGGTCATCACTACAGAATATACATGAGAGGGTCATCACTACTGAATGTGTATGGACCGGTCATCACTACAGAATGTACATGGGAGGGTCATCACTACATAATATACATGAGAGGGATACATAATATACATGGGAGGGTCATCCCCTACTGAATGTGTATGGGAGGGTCATTAATACTGAATGTGTATGGGAAGGTCATCACTACTGAATGTATATGGGAGGGTCATTAATACTGAATGTGTATGGGATGGTCATCACTACTAAATGTATATGGGAGGGTCATTAATACTGAATGTGTATGGGAAGGTCATCACTACTGAATGTATATGGGAGGGTCATTAATACTGAATGTGTATGGGAAGGTCATCACTACTTTATGTATTCTGGGGGGTCATTAATACTGAATGTGTATGGGAAGGTCATCACTACTGAATGTATATGGGAGGGTCATTAATACTGAATGTATATAGGAAGGTCATTAATACTGAATGTATATGGCAGGGTCATTAATACTGAATGTGTATGGGAGGGTCATTAATACTGAATGTGTATGGGAGGGTCATTATACTGAATGTATATGGGAGGGTCATTAATACTGAATGAATATGGGAAGGTCATTAATACTAAATGTATATGGGAGGGTCATTAATACTGAATGTGTATGGGAGGGTCATTAATACTGAATGTATATGGGAGGGTCATTAATACTGAATGTATATGGGAGGGTCATTAATACTGAATGTATATGGGAGGGTCATTAATACTGAATGTATATGGGAGGGTCATTAATACTGAATGTATATGGGAGGGTCATTAATACTGAATGTGTATGGGAGGGTCATTAATACTGAATGTGTATGGGAAGGTCATCACTACTGAATGTATATGGGAGGGTCATTAATACTGAATGTATATGGGAAGGTCATCACTACTGAATGTATATGGGAGGGTCATTAATACTGAATGTGTATGGTAAGGTCATCACTACTGAATGTGTATAGGTGGATGTGAGGGTCACCGCTACTGAAAGGGTATGGGTGTGTGTGAGGGTTATCACTACTGAATGTATATGGGAGAGTCATTAATACTGAATGTGTATGGGAAGGTCATCACTACTGAATGTGTATAGGTGGATGTGAGGGTCACCACTACTGAAAGGGTATGGGTGTGTGTGAGGGTTATCACTACTGAATGTATATGGGAGGGTCATTAATACTGAATGTGTATGGGAAGGTCATCACTACTGAATGTATATGGGAGGGTCATTAAAACTGAATGTGTATGGGAAGGTCATCACTACTGAATGTGTATAGGTGGATGTGAGGGTCACCACTACTGAAAGGGTATGGGTGTGTGTGAGGGTTATCACTACTGAATGGGTATGGGAGGGTCATCACTACTGAATGTGTATGAGTGGGTGGGAGGGAAAATGTTCCAATTATGTATAAATGCCCTAAGTTATAGTCTCAACAACCATAATTATTATAAACGCTTTAAACACGCACCACAACTCCCAGATCGATCCCCCATATATTCCGTAAATTGTCTGCCTTGTCGTTGAAATACATACAGGAGTGGTAAACAGTTTGGAGTATACTTATTAATTGTTAACCATTGAAATAAGTATAATGAAACTTTATACTTACGTACATTTCCCTATACCAAGTATTTAGAGAAGTTTTACTAGTTTTCTATGAGGGAAGCCTAAGAGATTGTAAAAGTAGGAAGCCTACCTTGAGTTATAACTCATTTTAAAGTATTTGTTTGTAAGGTACAACAGTGCAAACCTGATGTCAAAAAGAATGATCCAGTCAGAAAATATAGCCACGCGATGAATTTAATGTCAGGGTTGGGAAAAAGTCTGGAATATATGTATTAATTTTGAAACTATTGAAAGAAATATATTGAAACTTAGTAGTTATGTACAATTGTACATGTGCCCATAACAAACATTTAGACAAATTTTACTTGTTTTCCGCATAGCCAGGGTATGGCCCATGAAATAAATCTTAAAAATGTTAAGTGTAAGCCTACCTCGGATTATACCTCATTTTAATGGTCTTTGTTTCTAAAATAAAAAAGTGCTAACCCGAGGTGAAAAGGATGACCCGGCCAGAAAATACAGCCTCTCAAAGAATGTAATGTCATTTTACAAATTATTCTTAGTTAACGGCTATTTATTTAACACTTTGAGGTCCCTGTTGTTGGATATGTTGTTGATTGTTAACAATGGTAATGAAAGACTGCGTTATAAAAATAACTGTTATTTAACAAAAATAGGAGCAAGTAAATACTAAAACCCTTTTCACAGAAGGTTTATCATAACAACAGGGTACGAAAATTATTATAATGATTTGTTAATTTTTTTTAATTAATTAATTTCTCGTATTTATTAAGTTAAATTATAGCTATATGCAGCAATAGATAATAACTATGTTATCCTTGTTTTTAAGTAGTATTAGTTATATTACATTAAATTCTTTGAAAGGCTATATTACTGGGTCTTCCATTTGACCTCGGGTTTGCACTTTTGTATTTTACAAACAAATACCTTTAAAATGAGGTACAACTGGAGACAAGCTTACATTTAAAATTTGTAAGACTTTTTTCATGGGCCATCCCATTGCTATGCGAAAAACTAGTAAAATATTCCTAAATGTTTGGTATAATGACGAGTACATACTAAAAAGTTTCATTATATTTCTATCAATGGTTTATAAATTAATAAATATGTTCCAGACTTTTGCCCAACCCTTTGTGTATTTCAACGACAAGGCAGCCAATTTGCAAAACAACGACAAGATTGCAAAAAAATCATGCAATTAGTACAGCGACAACCCATATTATAAAAGTACGAGAAAAAAGAGTATTAATAACGAGCTATACTAAATAATAGGAGCAAAATAATAACAAAATAAATATTGTATAAAGTGTTTCCTTAAACAATAAGTTGTCATTTAAATCTTAAAATACGATTATCAAATTACATCAATCGTTGTAACAAGACTTTGTTGATGATACGTCACATAATCATATTTTCCAAAGCCTCTCACAAATATTTGCTTCCATTTCATATCCTGAATATAAAAAAATGGCAATTGTATTCAATTGAAAATAATATTTCAATTACAGCCTAAAATTATTTGGGGTATTAACTAAACTACACGTTAACTCTAAAACTAATTACTGAGAACAGTTAAATATTATACAGGTTTTAATTTTAAATTAATGTTCAATCGATTAAATGATGCAAATATAATTAAATTTGTAAATACAAATTCCATGACATTCGTCATAGATTGCCAACTCTTAACTACTTCCTAAACATTGATTCCCAACATTCCCTTTTTACGTAATCGGTATTGACGTATTAATGCCGTGTACATTATTAAAATTATTACTATAAGATAAATATTATTGGAAATGTAATGTCCCTTTTTGACAATTAACAGGGAATATTATAGGCGTTTAGTAACAAACACTTGTTAGAAGTTATCAACCATCGTATATATTACCACCATATATAATCATAGATATATATATAAAAAATAAAGCAAAACTCCAAAATTACGTATATGCCCATTACTGTCCAACTATCATTTATATATAGTATGGCTTTCAGCTACCAAAAGTTATTAATAAAGTCAAAATGGATAAATCAGATTGAAAAATATCCAAAGGTTATAAAATCTTAAGTTCAATGTACCGATATAGATAATTTTTTTTATCTGGATAATTTACTTAAAACCGTTAAAAGCGGAGAAATAATATTGTTAAAATTAGTTACTTTGAAATTCAAATGACCACTACTCTGGAAAGGATAAGCTTTTCGAAGTCCGGTTTGCGGCAATTAATTTCTCTTGAATAGGCCTATCATTTCAAACCAAACTCAACCTAGGCTTACATTGAAGATTTTCGTTCAACTCCTTTTTCAAGTGCCGTCCCCCTGAAAAGATGAAATAACGATAATGGCATCAAAAAGTGTTTTTTGTTGTTGTTGTAACTATGATGATGTACAAGATTTAACTTTTACAATGAAGTCATACAAAAGTTGTGAGAGCGTTTACATATTTTTTGTCCACCTTGTTTGTATATATAAAATATTAATATCAAATTCCACCATCTAATCAGTGGAATGAACCTTCCTCGTAAGGAATGGACTATGTTGAGTCGCTTCCGCAATGGTGAGGGAAGATTTAATGACTGAAAATATAAGTGGGGAATGGCAAATGATCAGTCAAGTGATTGCAGAGTTGAAGTTCAAACTATGGATCACATGGTTAATGAGTTTCCGTTGCGTTCTTCAAGGGGGAATTAGCCGGTCTTCATTCAATCGGCGAAGCAGGTGTTGGCTGGTTGGGAGTTAGCTCTGAGCCAGTAGATCTGTGCCCACCCACCCGCCCATATACACGTACAGTGGTATTGACCCACCCCCATGCGCCCATACAAACGTACAGTGGTATTGACCCACCCGCCCGCCCATACACACGTACAGTGGTATTGACCAACCCCTGCTAATACACGTACAGTGGTATAACGATATTTTTATATCTGTAATGTTTTTAATCTTTTATTAGTTTGGTAGCTGGCCTATAAAAGCCATACGATTTATATAGTAAGTGTGTGTGTAAATATATTGTCGTCATTACACAAATATCATATTTAGACCTTATAAAACACACGATGATTCCACAAACATTATTTTCCATTAAGTAAGTTGCCGAATGTAAAGCAGAGAACATTATTTAGTGCCAGTATATTGTCCATTAAACAGTTAGACTCCTTAAAACTTTATCTTTACGTCCCTACAAACGGCAACGACTGGGCGTGGCTGTAAAAGTAACTTGAGGTGTGACCGCGATGTTTTAGAGCCGCTCTCAACCTGTCGTTCCTACGTAGATTATATTGTGCTCAGTATTGAAAACTGATTTTTAAAAGATGAGCTACTAAAATTATCTTACTAATAAACAGTGTACAGTTCTGATTATAAAAGCATAGAATATTAATTCAATGACATACTATTTTATAAGTCTCGTATAGCGGGACTGTATATTCAAAATTGCTTCACAGAAATAAGAAGTGTTAGGGCCATACTATACAAACTGAAAAAAACACGACCGAATATCGCGCAGAATAAAAGTCGCGTTTTTTCAGTTCGTATAGTATGGCCCTTATGCAACACAAATGCTTGTACGAAATCTAATACTCAAATTATTCATGCTGCGTTAAATAGGCCTCCGTACCCACTCTACGTTGGATAATATGGCGGGTGTTACATAATAAACTACTTCGTCTACGTTCTCATGAATTCAAAGTACCCTACGTACAAGTGATGTACTTGTTAGTTAGGTAGATACTTGAGGCTGGTAATTTAAGAGTCTGCAGAGGTTGTCGACCATGTTTATTTTAATGGCATAAGAAGATGTTTTTTTAACCGGATATATACGATCACGCGTATCTAAACTTAACAGATATTTTTAAACGGATTTTGCAAACAAATTGTATGTGATCATGAATGAAATTGCGCGGTTCCTAACTAGTTTTATATAACAAATATTTAGTTTGGAGTATTTATTTTCATCTATTTTTAAAACTAGGCGTATGTATTCAAATTATCAAAAGCAAACCCATTGCGGAATATGATAACGTTTAAAATGTTATACCTCATACACAACTTTTGGTCAATAAATAACGGAAAAATATGGATTCTTAAATAACATTGTTCTTACGGGAATGAAACCAACATGGCCGACAGACCTGGTTCAATAATTAATTACAATTGATTATAACTGTATAATAATTTTTATAACTCGAGAGTCACGATGAGGATCACCTTTCAATCAATGGTTTCAGAAGGAGAGCCACACAAATACAGGAACATATTAAATAGCTAATGCACAATGTTAATAAAAAGTGCAACGAGCTGAAAATTTGGCACAATGAAATAAGGTACTTTAATTAGGTTATAAAGTAGATTCTTAGATATGAGACGCCGACACAACTTTGTGCGTATTTTAAGGCAAACTGTAGATGAGATGAGCTGTGTAGTCTGGAAACTAACTGAGTTCGACTGTTCGTCTGAAAGTGCCATTTATTAATTGCCCAATAGCCAGGGAAACTAAGGGACCTACCACTTTACGTAGAATCAGAACCATGTAGTGTTGGTCTGCTTTTCAGGTAATTGACAAGTCTGATAATCAGTTCTCTCCCCTACACAACACTAGGTACTGATTAACTTCAACATGTACACCCAAGACTTCTTTAGTAGTATCTACGTCGATGGGAGCCATTGAGCGGACGCCGCCGGACCTCTCCGACCGACCTCATTTCAGTGGTCTGGAAGATTACTTATTGTCGTCTTATTTATAAATATTACATTCCAATTTAAAGACTACGTTGTTTAGAATAGTCAAATTGATAACCCCCATGGAAAAAAGTTTATTCATTTATTTATACAATCGAAATTTTGCAAAGAAAAAAGTGATATATTACTAGTTTTTATGGTGGTTTTTATCTATTTAAAAACCGTTATTTTGCAATTTTTGTCCGTAGAGGTCACGCATAGGTCCATCATAATGGAATATACGTATTCAAATGTTAGTTAAATATTGTTATAACTACACCATAAGTAATCTTTGAAGGGCTTGCAAGGTCAATGTTCAATGCCGTTTGGTGGCGCTGCGCGTGGCAATGCCTGGCACCAGCACATAAAATCCCCTCGTCTTCTTGACTTTTTTCCCACACGATGATTGACCTACGACGTAAAACCACCGAGTAAAATGTTTGTTTGTTGGTTCACAACAGACGGTCAAGCCTATTTAGCTATTTAGTCGGCCGCCACCCAGAGCTACTCGATCTGCCCGCCTGTCGATTGTCTTATGCCATGTTTTTTTATGTGCGTTATTGTATCATGACATTTTTAACTGGAATATCGGCACTGGAATATTTAATTGAATGCGACGGGCATGTTTGGTTAAAAGATTGAAAAGGGAAAATGTAGAGGAAAGTGCGTGAAGAAACAGACATGTATTCACATAACATTTAAAATAATTAAAGGATAAAGGTCCAGATGATTATAAAAACTATTTCATAACGTCGTATAAAGAATTTAATTTTTTTTAAATGTTTACCATTAGGTAGCAAAAATACAAACATGAGATCAGCAATTACTATTGGACTATTTCTTTTATATGTTACATACTTTGTTAACTAGCTGACAAAATATTTTCAAGACATACTGGGTAAAGCGAATAAAACCTAGGCTCTAGTGGTTAGGACCTAACCCTTAGACCTAGCTCATGCTCAAAACGAGTGAATAAAGAAATGCTAGATCGAGGTAGAAACATCTAGCAGATTTTAAGAAGTTTCCGGAAAAACTGAAGCAACTGCTACGCATAGCACTTGCTAGGTCTAGCAACAACTAGGTTTCATGTTGTGATTTTTGCATGCATGTATTTTTTTACCTATGTACGTTAGTGAGTTGGTATGCATGTGTGCATACAAAAATGTTTTGCATACGGCAGTGTGTTGGTATGCTTGTGCACATATGCAAAACATGTTGGTGTGCACACATGTATACCAACACACTAACGTACACAGGTAAAAAAACACATGCATGCAAAATTCTGTTCATTTTTGTTTTTGTAATTTTTATTTTAATTCTTACTTCATTGATTTACAAATATCATCAAAATATTCTTATTTTATTGATTTACAAACATCATCATTTCTGTGCGTTTATCAACACCTCTAAGTGTTGTAACTGCATTATCACACTGTTGGTCCGGTTCACCGTCATCAATGATCTCAAAATTGTCATCATAAACATCACCAATGTCACAAAACTACAAAACACTTACTTTTAACGAAACCCACTGTTTTGTAAAACTGATTGTTTTAATATAAACAAGCTCAATTATTAAGTATCAATTGCCGACAGACAATGAACAACCCCAGTTGGATAGAAATTATACAATTGCAACAAAAACAGTTTGTATAATTATGCAGAAATCATACGCCGGAGACTACATGAGCAATTATACGAGCAACGAATGGCACTTACTGGCTGTTTAATTGAGGGGGGTTGTACTGGGAATGTGGTGACGGTATAAACTAAACAAATAACCAGATTGAAAATATAGAACGTATTTTGTTTTCTTTTATCTTGAGTAGCGCTACTTGTGAAACAGAAAAACTTATTTCACTGAGCAGAAAAACCGGCTTCACGGGATCCATATAAGACAGTCTCCTCGAATATAGTCACGTTCAACGTGGGCCGACAGTGAAGTAAAGGCGTACATTCCAGGTTAGTGTGGACAGAACTAAGTGGCCGTTTCCCAAACCGCCAAGTAAGCAACGGGAAGTCGACAGGCCCAGACAGCCAAGTAACCGACGGGAAGTCGACAGGCCCAGACAGCCAAGTAACCGACGGGAAGTCGACAAGCCCAGACAGCCAAGTAACCGACGGGAAGTCGACAGGCCCAGATAGCCAAGTAATCGACGGGAAGTCGACAGGCCCAGACAGCCAAGTTATAGACGAGAAGTCGACAGGCCCGGACAGTCAAGTAACCGATGGGAAGTCGACAGGCCCAGACAGCCAAGTAACCGACGGGATGTCGACAAGCCCAAACAGCCAAGTAAACGACGGGAAGTCGACAAGCCCAGACAGTCAAGTAACCGACGGGAAGTCGACAGGCCCAGACAGCCAAGTAACCGACGGGATGTCGACAAGCCCAGACAGCCAAGTAACCGACGGGAAGTCGACAGGCCTAGATAGCCAAGTAACCAACGGGAAGTCGACAAGCCCAGACAGCCCTATAGTACCGACGTTCGTTGAAATAGAAATAATTTTATTATTATTATTTTTTGTTTGCGTTTTTAGTAGAAGAAAGTCATCACATGCAAAAATGAGGTTTGTCAATTGTAAAACATACATTATTTTATTATTATTACTAACATATGGGTGACTGTTCCTACTCTAAAACCTACTACTGATTTGATAAAGATATCAATATAATTTTTGGATGCTGAAATGTCATAATTCCATGATATTTTTTAAATCCAATTATAGTTTTAAAATAAATAAATGCAATCACAAAATTGTCTATAAAAAGTTATCGTTTATTTCACAGTAAATGTATGAAACGATAACTTATAGCTAAAAGTACGAAACTGCCGAGGTTAAAATCAACTCTAAAAATAAAACGTGAAAATCTGTAAAATATCTTCAACAAGGGCGAAATACTGTCGGTCGTTGGCGGTGACGGCCGTCCTAAGACGAACGACCAATCTAACCAGCTAATAAAGTGACGTGGAGCCTTACCTTATTCTGGTCTGTCCAATACAAGTAGAAGCCACCCTCGTCCACCCTGAGCGTGACGGGCGTGCCCACGCCGCTGTCCTGCAACAACATTCACACTTTTAACTGATAATATACTAGACAATTACAACAGAACCGAGTAGCACTTACAAGTAGAAGCCACCCTCGGCCACCCTTAGAGTGACGGGCGTACCCACGCCGCTGTCCTTCAACAACATACACACGTCTAACGGACAATATACGAGACAATTACAACAGAACCGAGTAGCACTTACAAGTAGAAGCCCTCGGCCATCCTTAGTGTGACGGGTGTGCCCACGCCGGTGTCCTGCAACAACATTCACACGTGTAACGGACAATATACGAGACAATTACAACAGAACCGAGTAACACAGACAAGTAGAAGCCACCCTCGGCCACCCTTAGAGTCACGGGCGTGCCCACGCCGCTGTCCTGCAACAACATACACACGTGTAACGGACAATATACGAGACAATTACAACAGAACCGAGTAGCACTTACAAGTAGTAGCCACACTCAGCCACCCTTAGAGTGACGGGCGTGCCCACGCCGCTGTCCTGCGACAACATACACACGTGTAACGGACAATATACGAGACAGTTACAACATAACCAAATAGCACTTACAAGTAAAAGCCACCCTCGGCCACCCTTAGAGTGACGGGCGTGCCCACGCCGCTGTCCTTCAACAACATACACACGTGTAACGGACAATATACGAGACAGTTACAACAGAACCGAGTAGCACTTACAAGTAAAAGCCACCCTCGGCCACCCTTAGAGTGACGGGCGTGCCCACGCCGCTGTCCTTCAACAACATACACACGTGTAACGGACAATATACGAGACAATTACAACAGAACCGAGTAGCACTTACAAGTAGTAGCCACACTCAGCCACCCTTAGAGTGACGGGCGTGCCCACGCCGCTGTCCTTCAACAACATGCACACGTGTAACGGACAATATACGAGACAGTTACAACAGAACCGAGTAGCACTTACAAGTAAAAGCCACCCTCGGCCACCCTTAAGAGAGACGGGCGTGCCCACGCCGCTGTCCTTCAACAACATACACACGTGTAACGGACAATATACGAGACAATTACAACAGAACCGAGTAGCACTTACAAGTAGAAGCCCTCGGCCATCCTTAGTGTGACGGGTGTGCCCACGCCGGTGTCCTGCAACAACATACACACGTGTAACGGACAATATACGAGACAATTACAACAGAACCGAGTAGCACTTACAAGTAGTAGCCACCCTCGGTCACCCTTAGAGTGACGGGCGTACTCACGCCGCTGTCCTGCGACAACATACACACGTGTAACGGACAATATACGAGACAGTTACAACAGAACCGAGTAGCACTTACAAGTAAAAGCCACCCTCGGCCACCCTTAAGAGAGACGGGCGTGCCCACGCCGCTGTCCTTCAACAACATACACACGTGTAACGGACAATATACGAGACAATTACAACAGAACCGAGTAGCAATTACAAGGTAGATAGTTCTGCAATAAATATTCTAGAACCATTTAACTTTAAAATAGGATATGTCTGAGCTTCTAAACGTTTATAAAAAGTACTCTAGCTTACTTTATAAAATAAACTTTAAGGTAAAATATGTCTTATATTACTATGCAAAGTTATGGTTATGAAGTGAAATCTAGGAATGGCCTCAGAGCTCTCCTATCTAACTAACTAACTACGTTTATGAAGCCCTCTTTAAGACTTCGCCTGAAGACCAACGGCCTAAGGGTGATAAATACTATTATTGTTTACATAATTGAAGCTACACATACCAAATAAATTGGAGCCACTAAAACCTTGAAGAATCTGATTATACATTCAATTAACCAAATTATACATACAAAGTTAAATGTTGATTTATTTTGACGACTATATTGTTATTTACCAAAAATAAAGCTAGTAAAACAACTAAAACATCGTAAAAACAATTGAAAATCATAATGAAATGAAAATAAATTTTACCTTTGATACGAATCAGACAGTTTAAAACTAAATCATTGAATAACTTAAAGCTCAAGACTAACATTTGGCATTTCCCAGGACTCAGTGATGAATGATTGAAAGTTTTGTAATAAAAAAGGAAAAGCATTAACCCGAGGGAACTGTGAAGAGCAGAGATAATACTGAGAGACCTATAATGCAATCCGAGAGGGAGGAGCCAGCTTCAATGACAAGTGAGGCTTTAAGTTTATTCAGAAACATTTTTAAAATCATAATATTTAGCTTTTCAAAGATTATTATTAGAAGAAGTTGGTTTTATTGTATAACATTATTTTATAGGTTATCAACATTTTATATTTCCCTTCCGATCATTAATTTATCAAAATTAGAAAATCTCACTATTTACTTTTATTCCTTCATTAAAATATGGAATATAGCATCGACATGAACCGACAATTAAAGTTCACCTATTATTTTCAGTTAAGACAATCTGGAAATATCATTTGAAAACTGCCTTTTGTTTATAAATTATTTTTTATAGTTTCAAGTGAAAATCTGATTTGTAAATACTTGTCAATGTAGGATCACGTGACCAGACCTTCCACTATTACCTGGCAAAGTACTTATCAAACCCAAACGTTTTAACCGCGTTGATACCTCTACACACCGAGAGCGTACTGCGTCACGCTTTACATATGTAAATTGCAAGGAAAGTCCTAGTTTGTTGGTATAAATATAGTTTGTATTACATAATACTATTTTCTCATCGATAGTTTTCCTTTCCACGAACTAGCTACGAATAAATTAGTACGATGCTTAACAACAAACAGAGATCAGAGTAAGCTTAAAATTAAATCAGTATACATTTTTTATTCTCGATGATCAGTTCTAGGCAGCGAAGTGTGGCTCAAAGCAAAGCTGTCTGGATTATAATCATAGATAAACTACCTAAATTGCTTAAACATTTCTTGTATTTATTCTTAACAGTGCTAACAAATTTCTGTAGTGTGTGGAGCGGCGCGTTGTCCTAACTCTTCTGCGTTATTAGTTATCACATTTTGCGATTATTTAGCATTAGTAATAAATTTACGTTATGATAATTATATTAAAGTGGGCTAATATAGCAAAGTAATTTCTTACTTTGAAGTAAATCAAGATACTCTCATCCAGGGCATATTCAATTCTGGTGAGTTTCTGTGCGAACGAAGGTCATTGTTACTAGTTAGTTTTTGTTAGTTACAAGGGGCAGTTACTAATAATAAACTTAATCTACCCTAAATGTGTCGATTACAAGTTGAACATCTAAAAATACAAGTTATAACAAGTTATGCAAGTCCAACATTAAAATAAACAGTATAGAGAATAAAATGTTGAAATTATGGAAAAACCAATCTCTCCTCCATAGGCTAATTGCACTGAAGAATTGAACAATACGGCAAGACAATTTATAGCCTGATTCATTGTAATTTTTGTACTAGAAAATTTTTTTAATTTATTTTAATTTACATCAGCTCTGATTAGCAGATGAAGTAATTCAAAACTCAAATTATTGTTCATTAATGAGCCTTCATACTACTCCCCGTCTTTGTGTGGTCAGAATTGCGTTTATTCTGTTGATAGGCATATTGCAGTTAATTAATGGTTTTGGTAGCCTTATGATGTTCAAGGTTCTAATCACTAGATACATACTCAAGCACGCACGCGCGCGCGCGCACACACAGCTCGGTTCGTATAAAATATTATTAATCCATAAACATCTTGGTAGCCTCGCCACTAAAAGTACAGTTACGTTACTTGGAACGCCGGCATTTATTTACGAGTCGGACTGACCCGTCGTACCTCAAGATTTTACCCACGTATCTTTTCCATATTTCGGGAAAACGCATGTTTCACACAGCAACCCCTCAAAATGGACTCGACCTAACGTAAGGGTGTGACCATCATCGAACGTTTAGCCTAGAATTAGATAACTTGTTTTTCAGATAGTTTAGTTACTTTTGACCACCAAAAAGAATATAATTTAAATTAGGAAATTTATTAAATTTATTTTTACGACACCGCCCAACTCTAATGAGCGAATGGTGGGTTTTCTCTGTCACTCACCATTTATAATGGATGGCAACATGCACAGTAATATGCGGGTACAGTAGTTTGAAGGATAACAAATAGTACTTTGATTTCTAGAACCGACTAAATGAAAAATATAAACAACGAACCAATTAAAAAGGAGACGTAAGACTACATATTTGGAAGCCTAGCAAGATAGTGACCCTGTTTCGAGAGAGAATTTATTATTTCTCTCCGAAATTAAGAAGTGCTCAACAAATCCAGAATTCGTTCTCTTTTTTCAAAATTACAAACGAATCTATAGGAAAGTCATCAGAGCTGCAAAGGCCTATGATGTAAATAAAACTCTGCTCACGTCCAAAAACATCTCAAAAACTGCATGGGCCGTCATTAACAATAAAAAACCACCCACAAACAAACGAATTGAACTGGAAATTGGAAATGAACGCATTCAAGACCCTCTTAAGGTCGCGGATGAGTTCAACAAATTTTTTGCCTCGGTCGGAGTGGACCAAGGGCTTGGTCCTACTCCGCGACAGCCTCTCCCACCTCGAGTGCAGAGTCCAGCAGCCTCAATGGCGTTGGCCCCAGTCTCTCAACTGGAAATTGACCGGGTGATCAGAGACCTTCAGTCAAAAAAATCGAACGATTCAAATCATTTGTCCACGTGGCTCCTCAAAAACTGTTCTCAACACCTGTTGGGACCATTGGAACACCTGATCAACCACTCTTTCACATCGGGAACCTTTCCGTCCTCAAAAAGGCAAAGGTATCCCCAATATTTAAAAAGGGCGACCCCCTCTCTCCCCAAAATTACCGCCCAATTTCAATGCTTCCAATCTTCAGCAAAATCTTTGAAAAAGTCTTTCTCACAAGATGTGTGGATTTTCTCGATAGGCACAATCTGCTAACAAACAACCAGTTCGGATTTCGAAGTGGTAAATCGACTACAGACGCAGTAACGCGTCTAGTAGAAATGATAGTAGATGGAATTGAAAGTCGAAGAGAGACACTCAGTGTTTTCCTTGACTTGTCAAAAGCCTTTGACTGCGTTGATCATTGTCTGCTTCTATACAAACTTGAACATTACGGGATACGAGGAGTGCCTCTCAAATGG
Source organism: Stictocephala bisonia (assembly GCA_035578905.1). NCBI lineage: Eukaryota > Metazoa > Arthropoda > Insecta > Hemiptera > Membracidae > Stictocephala > Stictocephala bisonia. The sequence goes on from JAQJVL010000084.1 coordinate 1,135,351, forward strand.
CTTGAATCATATCTCAGTAATAGAACACAATTCGTTGGAATTTTTGAAACTCGGTCGGGAGAGGAGTGGCTAAATTATGGGGTCCCACAAGGCTCTATACTTAGTCCGCTGCTCTTCTTGATCTACGTCAACGATGTTGCCTCATCCGCACAACAAGGACAAATTGTCCAATATGCAGATGACACGACACTCTGCATGAACGCAAAAACAATCCAAGAGCTCGAAAAGGTGACCTTTTTGGAGCTCAACAGCGCAATCCAACATTTCAATAATCTCAACCTCAAAACCAACCCAACAAAATCAAACTTCATCAAATTTGGTTTGCGTCAAAAAGACTCAGAGATACCTACAGCCATGCTGGATGAAACTGAGATCGAAGAGGTCTACTCAGCCAAATTCCTAGGAATATACCTAGATCAAGGATTGACTTGGGATTGCCAAGTAGACCACGTTTGCTCAAAACTGTCCTCAGGAATTTATGTTTTGAGAAAACTGTCAGAGTATTGCCCAACTCAGGTACTGATGACGGCGTACTACGGAGTAATCTACCCACATCTCTCCTACGGACTGGCGGTGTGGGGAGGTTGCTCCAACGTGAACCTCTCAAGAATTTTTGTTCTTCAAAAAAGAGCGGTTCAAATAATCGCAAAACTTAGGCAGAGAGAGTCGTGCAGAGCAACATTCAAAACCCTGAACTTGTTGACATTACCCTGCCTCTACATTCTTGAAACATGTCTCTTTTTTAAATCAAAATGCGAGTCCATAAGAGGTTGCGACATACACTCTTATGAGACTAGAGGCAGGGGTAACTACCGAACTGGGAAACACAGGACGGTAGCTTACGAACGATTGCCCGCACAGGCAGGTGTTCAATTTGTCAACAAGCTGCCAAATTCAATCAAATGTGCTCCTACGCTGAAGGCGTTCAAATCTCGTCTGAAGCAAGTGTTGATTGCAGAGGCATTCTACAGTTCGGACGAGTTTTTGGCACATAACTGGGAGATCTAGTAAAATTGCAAGAGTAGACTGGCTGAGTGGGAAACATTTTTTTTTTCTTTTTTTGAAAGAATGGGTGTGTGAATGCATGCTTATTGTATGTATGAATGTGGATCTTGATGTAAGCGTGGATGAATAACTTTAGCTTAGTTTAAATATTTTATAGTAATGACGATTGCGATGCATTATACAAATGTAAAAATATGCAATAAAACATTTATTATTATTATTTATTATTATTATTATTATTATTATTATTATTATTATTATTATTATTATTATTATTATTATTATTATTATTATTATCTTTCGAATCACTGTAGTGCACAATATGTATCATTCAATCAAATCACTGTAGTACACAATATGTATCATTCAATCAAATCACTGTAGTACACAATATGTATCATTCAATCAAATCACTGTAGTACACAATATGTATCTTTCGAATCATTGTAGTGCACAATATGACTCCGTCGGGTCACTGTAGTGCACAATATGACTCCGTCGGGTCACTGTAGTCCACAATATGACTCCGTCGGGTCACTGTAGTGCACAATATGACTCCGTCGGGTCACTGTAGTACACAATATGTTTCTTTCGGGTCACTGTAATGTAAAACATGTCTCATTCGCATAACATCATTGTTTCTATTATTATGATTTCATGCAAATCAGATGTGAATTTTAAAAAGTAATAATTGAACACTACAGCTGACTGAGTACTTTATTGGGATCTGGGCCAAAGTCCACCTTTCCCACCACTTCCACTCGTGGCTCAAGTCTCTGGACTCCCTTAGTCCCTTATCCTCTTATGTAAATTTTATACAGTTTGCAGATTACCTATAAATTAGCTATTTAGTACACTTGTAGCTTTTACCAAGCAACTGTCAGACAAATATTTACTCAATAAGAAATGCGTAGCGAAATTTTTAGTTGTGCAAGTTACATTTTTCAACCATTCGAGCTTGTATATTTTTACAGATTAAACAAAGTAAAAATACATAATATACAATGTAAATCAAAGTTTTAAATGAGTTTACGTTAAAATGGACAAAAAAAATCAACCAAAATATTCTATGAAAGAACCGCCCAAGTTCTTTTACAAGAGAATATATTATTTGCTTTTTAGTAGGTTTTTAGATGTACGGTTTTAATTTTTAGCTAAGATAGGGGACTAATCCAATAAGTAGTAATGTGTTTTTATTTTATCAAACTATTGTTATAATGAAATTAATTGTATACAATTACGATGTTTTAGTAGTTCACATTGGGACTTAGCCACACTATAGTTTTTTAATAAGCTGTTTTTATTCCGTGCTCAATTTTTAGTTGTGTTCACTAAAAACATCCTGCGATATACTGTAATCGATATACTGTATGTGTGGTGTTGACCCACCCACCCGCCCACACACGTACAGTGGTATTGACCCAACCGCCAGTCCACACACATACAGTGGTATCGACCCACCTGCCCGCCCAAACACGCACAGTGGTATCGAACACACATACAGTATTATCGACCCACCCGCCCGCCCACACACATACAGTGGTATCAACCCACCCGCCCACCCACACACGTACAGTGGTATTGACCCAACCACCCGTCCACACACATACAGTGGTATCGACCCACCTGCCCGCCCACACACATACAGTGGTATCAACCCACCCGCCCACCCACACACGTACAGTGGTATTGACCCAACCGCCCGTCCACACACATACAGTGGTATCGACCCACCTGCCCGCCCACACACATACAGTGGTATCGACCCACCCACCCTTCCACACACGTACAGTGGCATTGACCCACCTGCCCGCCCAAACACGCACAGTGGTATCGAACACACATACAATATTATCGACCCACCCGCCCGCCCACACACATACAGTGGTATCGACCCACCCGCCCTTCCACACACGTACGGTGGCATTGACCCACCTGCCCGCCCAAACACGCACAGTGGTATCGAACACACATACAGTATTATCGACCCAACCGCCCGCCCACACACATACAGTGGTATCGACCCACCTGCCCGCCCACACACATACAGTGGTATTGACCCAACCGCCCGTCCACACACATACAGTGGTATCGACCCACCTGCCCGCCCAAACACGCACAGTGGTATCGAACACACATACAATATTATCGACCAACCCGCCCGCCCACACACATTCAGTGGTATCGACCCACCCGGCCGCCCACACACGTACAGTGGTATTTATGTAACCACCCGAAAACCATAAACGCATCTAAAATTATAAATAAAAATATCGCTTACAATATGGTGGGTTCAAATGCTTTCGAAATTGATAAAGAGTCGCATAAAATGCTAGTATATGTTCACTACAACACCGCTGTTGTAATAAAATTGTTTATGTAATAAAATTGCTTATGCCATTTATACGGCCAAAGCCTTAACTGAAAACTACGATAATGTGTGTTGGCGATGTTTACTCCATTATTTCTCAATTAAATATTTATTATTCTTCTCGTATCACTTATCAGCAGTTCCCAGCAATTAATAGCCTGCCTATTTATATTTTTATTAGCATGTCATCTTCTACACAACGTAACTCACGTCCAATATTATTTATGTTTATATGTCTAAATTCTGTTGTTATAAACGAATCTTGTTCTCGGAGAAACTTTAGTATTGATAACGCCAAATGATTATAAAAACATGATGAGAATAAAAACAGAAATGGAAAAGTGTTCTGGAATGAAATCCGGGATAAAAAAGAGAAGGCGAAACGAAACGTTAATCAGTCGATTCCTTGGGAGAAGTGCCAATCGTAAAGCAGCGCCCATTTTAACCTCCTTCAACAGCAATCATTATTCCAATATAACTGCTTAATTAAGGCAATTAAGGCAATAGTCATGAATAGCAAACCACTTGATTAGCGTCCCTACATTAAAGGTCAAACATTTCAAACCCTTTAGCTACATTAAAAGTCAAACATTTCAAACCCTTTAGCTACATTAAAAGTCAAACATTTCAAACCCTTTAGCTACATTAAAAGTCAAACATTTCAAACCCTTTAGCTACATTAAAGGTCAAACATTTCAAACCCTTTAGCTACATTAAAAGTCAAACATTTCAAACCCTTTAGCTACATTAAAGGTCAAACATTTCAAACCCTTTAGCTACATTAAAAGTCAAACATTTCAAACCCTTTAGCTACATTAAAAGTCAAACATTTCAAACCCTTTAGCTACATTAAAGGTCAAACATTTCAAACCCTTTAGCTACATTAAAAGTCAAACATTTCAAACCCTTTAGCTGCATTAAAAGTCAAACATTTCAAACCCTTTAGCTACATTAAAGGTCAAACATTTCAAACCCTTTAGCTACATTAAAAGTCAAACATTTCAAACCCTTTAGCTACATTAAAGGTCAAACATTTCAAACCCTTTAGCTACATTAAAGGTCAAACATTTCAAACCCTTTAGCTACATTAAAAGTCAAACATTTCAAACCCTTTAGCTACATTAAAGGTCAAACATTTCAAACCCTTTAGCTACATTAAAAGTCAAACATTTCAAACCCTTTAGCTACATTAAAAGTCAAACATTTCAAACCCTTTAGCTACATTAAAGGTCAAACATTTCAAATCCTTTGAATAAAAATTGCCAAGCCAAATTATGACAACTCCTAACATAATTAGTTTAATTAATTCATAGTTTAATAAACTCATTAATTCGTCAAAATACCAATAACCATGAGTTTACACTCCCACAGAGAAAAAGAAACAGTGGGAATGTGTGATTCTCGTGGCACTCCCTCTCTTTTTTCTCCCCAAATCCTCAAGGATAAACTTAGTAATTAATTACATTTATTACATTAGTTGTAATCTATAACTACTGGGGCGTTCACTTGCCGCCATAAGAAAGCAACCTCTGTTTCTTTTTCTTCTGTACATTAACGTGTTTATTTATCTATTTACTTAAGTGTCTGGAGAGGCTGTCGCCCATGTTAGTTTTAATTCCATAAGAACAAGTTGTGTTGGAGGTGTCATTTTAAACGTTATCATATTGTGCATTGCGTTTGCTTTTGATATTTTAAATAAATATGCCTAGTTTTGAAAAATAGGTGAAAATAAAAACTTCAAACTATATTTTTATATAAAATTAATTATGAATTCTGCAAGCTATTTCATTGCAAAATTTCATTACTGATCAAATGCAATTAGTTCAGAAAAATCCGTTTAAAAATAACTGTTTATTTTGGACACACGTGATCGTATGTCCGGTTCGAAAATAGCATTGTTCTTATGGGATTAAAACCAACATGACCGACAGCCTCTTAATGAAGAAGCAGCAAAGATCATAATAAAAGGAAACGTAAAAAATCTTAAATTTAACTGCACTGCTTTTATTTGAAAAGAATCGCATGGAAATGTACAGGTTCTTACTAACATTTCAAATACATTTCAATTCTGTCTTTTGATAAATTACAAAAAATATGTAATAAATTTTGACTCGTTAGAAAATAATCGATTCTTTGATTACTTTTTAAATAAGGCTATCATGTTTCGATATTCACTTTATTTACGTTGGATATCAAAACCGAAAAATCGATTTTAAATTATTTTCCTTTTCTGCAATATTTGCATAACAAGCTAACCATAAATACATTTTTATGCATGTTATAAGATTCGGCCAAACATAAAGATTAAACAATAATTCTACAGCAAATTTATATCTATTCAAGGACCATTGTGTTTGAATACATTCATTAGTTTCTAATATACAATGTTTATTTTTACAGGTCATTTATCAAACACACGGTATTTTTACTATGGTATTTACTATTTTATTTATAACTAGTTGTTTAGCTAAGATTACATCTTTTCATCGATATTAATAAGAATGAAATTATTGAAAAAGTATAAGAGGTGATATGTTACCATCCCTTGCTCTAAATTAAAAGATTTATTTAACTAAAACTAAACCAAAGAATGAGGAGCAATCCTCCAAAAATGTAGTATATTGCATTACTTGTGAATGCAATGAAAAATACATAGGGGAAACAAAGAGACCACTGGAAGTTAGGCTAAAAGAACACAAAAATAACATTAAAAAATGAGACACTACACATTCTAAATTAGCTGAACATGCCTGGAACAATGAGCACAGATTTAACTGGGATAACACTAAAATACTTCACAGGGAACCACATTTTTTTAAACGTAAATTCATCGATATGAAACTAAATAATGAACAAGTAATCAGTCAAAGTAGCATAGAAGTTAGATCCATGTGGGTTCCTTTACTTATAAACACACTTGATAAAAAGTTCAACACACTCATGACATCATCTAACCAGAATCCTACACCACCTGCACCTACAACAATTAAACACTCCATGAGTCTACGTCCCCGTACCTGAGTCACCGCATTTTTGGCGATCTCGGAGCGTACGTCCCTGACCTCGTCAGTCTGTGTATGGTTCTTGTGATGTGCAGTGTGTATGTTTGTCTTGTCCCCGTGTTTTATCACCTTGGAGGGAACTTCGTAGACACTGCATTTGGATTGTATCATCCTCACTTCGTGCCTGGGACGTCTAGACGCCATCGTCACTGCGGGTCGTAAGACTTCATCACTTTTGTAATATTTGATTATTGTATTGTTTCATTCCTAATAATTGTTGTCTTTTCAGGTTAAAATGTAAGTGTAATAGTAAAATGTATTTGTAATAGTAGTCTCAGCCCTTCCCAGTCATATATATATATATATATATATATATATATATATATATATATATATATATATATATATAATTTTTGTGTATGTTGAATGTTATTTTAAATTAATAGTATTTTTCAGGTACCATATATTTATGATTAGTTAATGTAATCTTATTTCAGTCTGATTTGAATATTAATGTTAATTGTGTTTTAAAATGTTTTCGTTGATATCGTGACCTTGACAGCGCCTAATTGGTTATATTAATTTAACCCTGTTAACATTTTATATTTAGTTTAAGTTGATTTTGTTGTACCCCATTCTAGGATCTAGGTAAAAATGTAGATAATTATTAAAGTAGATAAGTTTATTAGTTTAAGAACGTAGTTTTATAACATGTTTGTGTAGATGTAATTTAGTTTTTAGCACTTGAAAAAGGTTTGGGTTTTACCAAATCGAAACGTCGTGATTGGTAATTTTCACGTAATGATGGCAAATGTCCAACTACCTTTGTCTCCCTCATCTAAAAGATTTATACTTTGCTAAATAGGTAATTGTGTTGCACCATAAGCCAAAATGCGCACCACATGACATTTGATTCTTTATGTTAACCCATTAAAATCTTAATTATTATTCTTTAGTGATTTTTTTGTTTATCTTAACATGTTCTTTTTAAAAACATGTTAAAATATAAAATGTTTTATGATTTTATATTTTATATGGCCATTTTTATTTATTACATTATTTGCGTTTGTTAATTTTTCTTTTATTTTAAGCATAAATTTGCAAACAGATGTTATTCCATGTGTAAGAGCTTTTTATCATCGTTCTCTTTCTCAGAGCGAATTCACGAGACGAAATTGTAAAAAAACAGAATTTATGTAAAGTGATAAATTTGCAAACATGTCGATATAATTGTCCATTATTTTAAATTTAAGGAGGAAAGAAATATTTTTAATTTTAACTAAGCTATCCAACTAAATTGATTTGTCATTTAAAAATATTATCTTTCTACATCCAAATATCTCAGGTTTTGGGGACGTCCAAAAATATAGGTATTGGGTAAAAAAGAAGAAAAATGAGCAAATGTAAAAAAAAGAACACTGAACCGGAGGGTTAAGGTTCAGGTTTTCTTGCCGAAAATAACCAAAATACAGTGTAATCCGAATAATGTTCTTACTGTCAAGGGACTGGAATCCTAGTCTTTGCTAGTGTCTCGTAGCGTTTAATAGAGTTAACCGCATGAAAATGGTCCGTTTCAGTTCAGTCAGCTTGAAAGCCCCACTCCCCTCCCGCCCTGCGAGGTTGCCGAGCGTGTCTTGCTTCGCCACTCTCGATATCAGAAATATGTCTTTGAGTCAATTTCACATACGATAGATGTCAGTTTTGAATATTGCTGATTAATTTTAGCTACTTTATTTTTTATAAATTGAATTTCAGTCATATATATTATGTAAGTGGTAACATTTAAGTGAATTAAGTTGTTAAATTGGTTATGAGAAGTTATTATGGATGTTAGGCGAACTACGCGTTCGACTTTTAAAAATAGAACAACTTATTATTTTTTTATTTAATGCACTGTCATAATTGAGTTTATTTTAAGTGAGGCTTGATTACTTAGTGGGGTTGAACTCTAGATTTACATTTCAATGCATATTTAAGATTCCCACTTCTGACTAAAAATCATGTAAATTTACATTAACATTTGTATTCAGTCAAACTTGTATATAACTGGTGTGGACATAATGCACCTTTCGTCACCCTAGTGGAACCCCCCCCCCGCCAACCTAGTGGATCCATTTACACCCTAGTGGATCCCCCACCACCCTAGTGGATCCCCCGCCACCCTAGTGGACCCCCGCCACCCTAGTGGACCCCCCGCCACCCTAGTGGGTCCCCCGCCACCTTAGTGGAACCCCCCGCCACCCTAGTGGAACCCCTCATAACATTGTCGGTGGGCAAAAGACGTTCTGGTCCGAATGCACATGGCGGAGGCCTCTTTAGTGAATATGTAGTTTTATCAGCTTTAAACACTTCAGATTTCCCGTTAAAAGGAGTTTTATTCTGTCAGAGTTCTTTTGTAATAGTAGTATTGATTACTAAATCTTATTTTCGTTTGTTCAAGATATAGATTGTACTTTCACTATATTTTATTCATGAATAAAACAATTTAATTAAATTAGTATATTAATTTGATTTTTCTAAACTTGTTACAATAGTAGGGTCCTATAATTGTTCATGCGATGCGCTCAGGACTAAAAGGCTATTCGGTATCAGGCTGTTTATTGTTGTACACTTGAACTTCACCGTACAATCCCTAGAGGTTATTAGTGTAAAGATATATATAAAAAAAAAAACGTATAAGAAACGTCGTAGGCATAATTCTAATCACATTATAAAATTACCATTTCCATAAGATCACTTCTTAATGTACCATATAATTTGTGCAAGTACTGTAAACTCATATTAAGAGAATTTCATACACTATGATAACTTATAGAGGTAATTTGACAACTTGAAATTTGTGTAACCAACGGTCCATAACGTGGGTATATATCATGCTCTCGGTCATAGAAATATATTAGTGTGCTTTCCTTTAAGCTACATGAATTAAATTATTTGTGATATTCTGTTAGGGGAAGTTATATCTTTAATTGAACAATGCGTACTAGGATAGTGCATTATGCTGTACACTAATCCATGCACTTAAGTGAAACAACTAAGATACAAAATCTAGCCCTGCCTTATTAATTAATATACTTCCAAAGCAAATTTAAATAAATATGAAGTATTGACTAAACTTCCTTTTCATCTCATTTACAATTACAATACAACTGAGCGAACGGTTGTTACTTCACTCGTTGAATAAAGTTCACGCAAAGGCCTGCAGACCCTTGTGAACTGGCGAGTGAGTTTTTTACAAAAATAAATGGGTTTAAATATATAAAATCAGGACATACAAGTAATATTTATTTGTAACTATTAGCCATCAGCTGAGCTAAAATATTTTTACAAAATTATATTAAATAACATTACTTTTGTTCTGAATGTAGTCCTTTGGTTGAAATCAGCTAAACAATATAATTTCATTTATCTAAATGTATATAGGTTTTTCTGACAAATTATTACATTAAAAAGTGAAATTTTCGATTTTGATGACAGAATAAATTTTAGCGTAGTGTGCCAAACATTCTATTATTGTAACTCCTGTGATTTCTCAGATAAGAATCAACAGCATTTCTGATCTTTGTGTTTTTCTCACGCGTCTTTGCGCAAATTGGTGAAAATTACGATCGTACATGTTTACAAGCCGTTGTTGGATAAAGTGTTTTCAGAGATTGGGTATTGGAGCGGGTTAGGGAGTAAATATTATTTAGCCTCCGTCGGCAACTACGGAACGTCAACAAAATTATCCGTTTACGTTACAGAAAACACAATCTGGAGAAATACCGTGAGCAGCCGAGTGTTTTTAAACTACAGCAAAACACAATTGGGATTACTAAACTGCAATATATTAAAACAAAATACTATAAAACGACGTTAGAGATTGAATGATTGTTTCTACTGCCCTGATGACTAAATAATATTCTCAAATAAGCAATGTTGAGTATCTTTTACATTTTGGTTTTAAACATAAATCCAAAACTATTTATTTTAACATTATTTTAAACAAATAAAAATTCAATAGATAATAACATTTTGCATGCCTTCTAAAATAAATTAGCTATATCATGGGCCCAACTATTTAAGATATGCACTGCTACTATGTATGTATACTTGGTGTCTGAACTCGCTGATAAGCACTACTACTATGTATGTATACTGGGTGTCTGAACTCGCTGATAAGCACTACTACTATGTATGTATACTGGGTGTCTGAACTCGTAAATAAGAACTACTACTATGTATGTATACTGGGTGTCTGAACTCGTAAATAAGAACTGCTACTATGTGTGTATACTGGGTGTCTGAACTCGCTGATAAGCACTACTACTATGTATGTGTAATGGGTGTCTAAACTCGCTGATAAGCACTGCTACTATGTGTGTATACTAGGTGTCTGAACTCGGTGATAAGCACTACTACTATGTATGTATTATACTGGGTGTCTGAACTCGTAAATAAGAACTGCTACTATTTGTGTATACTGGGTGTCTGAACTCGCTGATAAGCACTACTACTATGTATGTATAATGGGTGTCTGAACTCGCTGATAAGCACTACTACTATGTATGTATGCTGGATGTCTGAACTCGTAAATAAGAACTGCTACTATTTGTGTATACTGGGTGTCTGAACTCGCTGATAAGCACTACTACTATGTATGTATAATGGGTGTCTGAACTCGCTGATAAGCACTGCTACTATGTATGTATACTGGGTGTCTGAACTCGGTGATAAGCACTACTACTATGTATGTATATTGGGTGTCTGAACTCGCTGATAAGCACTGCTACTATGTATGTATATTGGTTGTCTGAACTAACTGATAAGCACTGCTACTATGTATGTATATTGGGTGTCTGGACTCGCTGATAAGCACTACTACTATGTATGTATATTGCGTGTCTAAACTTGCTGATAAGCAGTACTACTATGTATGTATATTGGTTGTCTGAACTAACTGATAAGCACTGCTACTATGTATGTATATTGGGTGTCTGGACTCGCTGATAAGCACTGCTACTATGTATGTATATTGGTTGTCTGAACTAACTGATAAGCACTGCTACTATGTATGTATATTGGGTGTCTGGACTCGCTGATAAGCACTACTACTATGTATGTATATTGCGTGTCTAAACTTGCTGATAAGCAGTACTACTATGTATGTATATTGGTTGTCTGAACTAACTGATAAGCACTGCTACTATGTATGTATATTGGGTGTCTGAAGTCGCTGATAAGCAGTACTACTATGTATGTATACTGGGTGTCTGAACTCGCTGATAAGCAGTACTACTATGTATTTACGCTGTGTGTCTGAACTCGCTGATAAGCACTCTTGGTTGTTTCTGGTTTATTTAGAGTCACAAAAATCATATTTATTGTGTTTTAAAAAACCTCGGTTTCTTTGCAGCAATCATTTTCATTTTTTTACTTTTGAATTTATATCTTAAAAACAAATTGCTAGAATTTGTATAGACTTAAATAACATAAACATTCATTTTGAGAAAAATTATTGGTTTCCCTGCATCAAAACTTTCAAAACGGCGGCCATTTAAATTTGTAAATCCTAAATAACTTGTAAACCAATGATTATATTAAAAATTAAATAATATTCTTTAACAAATTAAATTACAAATCCAAAGTTATAACGTTTTTAAAAATCGGACATGCAACACACATGTAACAGCAGCTGATGATGATAATAAAGTAATTTGTGATAGTTTTAAATCAGCTAACTAGTACAATAAACTTTATGTAAATATCTGATTTAAGTCTATCATAAATTACTTTATTATTATCAGCTGTTACATGTGTGTTTTACATTGTACTGGCATATTGCATTGCACATACTGTCACATAAATTATCTTCCCTTTGTTATTTTTCATCAGATTTTTAAAAACGTTATATTAACGGATTTGTAATTGAAATTGCTAAAACAAGTTATTTTTAAGTAATTTTCAATATAATTATTGGCTTATAAGTTATTTAGGATGTACAGTTTTTAAAGGCCACCATTTTGAAACCTTTAATACAGAATAACTAATAACTTTTTCTAAAATAGATATTTACGTTATAAAGAAACATACAAAATGCCAGTTTAATACAACTCTTTTTAGATATAAATTTAAAAGTTAGAAAAAAACGACATAGCAGCTGCAAAGATAACCGAGGTGTTTTAGACACTTTAAATATGATATTTGTGGTTCTAAATGAACCAGAAACAATAAATAAGAGAGCTTATAAGAGAATTCAGAGACACCCTGTATAATAGGGCTTATGTTATATATTTGTAGCCCAAGAAATAGATAATTTAATACTTTTTTTGGTATCCAAGTTTTAGAACTAATTAATGATTAATTATTGAACTGCATAGTATTTTATTGACAAAATTGAACAGTTATTTAGTGATAGTCCATCCATCCATTGGTATGAACCCAACTAGTAGTAATTAGTAAAAAGACTTTTTTATAAATGTCGAAGAAAGAAATCTCAACAGTGATCTTTAATCTCGTATCTGCAAAGAAACGTTCTTTCCCCACACTTTTGGTGTCTGGTCTTTATTTGGAACAATTAAAGACAACTTGCATGCCGTATACATATTAGTTGTATCACGACAACTTGGCACCCCCTCTGAAGTGTGGCTAGACATCGTTTGTGGCAGCTCTTTGCCAAAACGTAAGTAAAACGTTTTGGCTGCTATGTGATAGGCGTCAGTTACTTAACGCTGTCGAATGTAAAACAGGGATACAATATGAAATTATACATTTCATATTAAGGGAACGTCACCAACCACCAACACTAAATATAAAAATCAACAATTAATTACACTTAACTGTGGCCTTTCATATTTATCAAAATAATGCCAACAATACTAAATATACCATAGTTATTTTTATATAATTGTAAAATCATTTTTAGTATTTTGATTTATTTTTACCAGTCCCAATACAAAGTAACAGTTTGCATAGTATGTTTACCTACTATACATATAAACTATACATTTTTTAAATGTTATATACTGTACTACATATTGTTAAGGCTAAAACAAACTACATAAACAAATGACGTACGAGATCATTAAATGAATTTTCTGAATACAATCTAGATTTAAATTCTGTTAGCCATCACTTCAACTTCATCCTCAATATATTTGTATAGTAAATCCATTTCAGTGCAATAACTTCGCTGGCAATAAATTCCATTTATCACACCAGTTATTTTTTTATTTGATGGTATGTTATCAAATTAAATAGTCCTGGTGGGTTTAAAAGGCGAAAGCAATAAATTAGAAGATACCAAAAAGAAGAACATTTTTTACGAATTGCCTGATATATTTCTTCTACAGAAAAGTCTGTAACCATCGTGTTTTACAGAATATTTCACAGCAAGCCAACCCCCTCCTGCGTCGTTTCTTGACTGGAAAACAAATGTTAGGTTTAATGCTGCACAGAGATCACTGTTTATTTTCCGCACCTTGAGCAATTTGTGACTTTTAGGAGGCAATATTTTTACAGATAAATACCAGCAGATTTTTATACATTAATTCCATGAATAATGTATATACATGATTTCTATGACGGAATGTTTTTAAATTTAAGAAATGAATCAGCTATGTTTAAAAAGACGTGTTAACGATTTAAATAATAACGTAATACAGAAAGGAGTAAATAAGGAATGATAAATGATGTAAGACTCTTTTATATTAACTTCAAAATTAACCCTATTTGTCAGTAGATGACTGGACTATTACAGTTTTGATGTTTTTAGCTTAGCAGATAGTTAGTTGGTGCAGTGAGGTTATCCTCGTAGGACAGTGGGAAACTTTTGACACCCACCGCTCTACCCATACTTGTACTTGGGTGTACTGCTTATGGTCACGAATGCTGACGCATGCGCAATGCGTTCTTTTACCACTACACAATCATTCTTTCATCTTCATGTGCAAGAAGCATTTCAAATCTTGACACACAATTATAATTGTGATACCACGGCACACACAAATACAGGCTTAATAATCTGCCTGTTAATCTATTAACCATCAAACCTCAAAATTATCATCTACAGTATATGAAGCCGAAAGCACGGTTTTCTGGAATGACGCCAAAACTACTAAACTGTTCAATTAGTATTTATTGGCTGACATTATTATAAATATTTAAAAACATTGAAACAATATATTTTAGTAAATTTAATTTAAATACTTTAAAGTTTTATGGGGCAAGGACATAAACTGATATGATATAAATTGTATTGGACTTGTCTCAGAAAAATCTAGGCTGTATTGAACTTGTTACCAAAGACAAAATGTTGTATGCACTAACTCATAAGACACTATGTTGTATAGGATTTGTCATAGAAAAACACTGTTATATTGGATTTGTCACGGAAGAAATAAAGTTGTATTGTACTAATCTCATAAGAAACCATGTTGCATTAGATTCGTCACTGAAAAATCAATGTTGTATTTTAACTATCTCAGAAGAAGCAATGTTGCATTGGATTTATAATTGAAGAAACCATATCAACCCTATAATGTACGCTTACAAATACTATTATGTCATTGACGATAGGGCCTAGACTAACGAGCCCTATAAAACAAATGACATAATCTTAAAATACTGTTTGTTAGTGCAAAGCAAACATGTCATTGATGACTCAACCCTTCAGTTAATGATTCACAAATTCTAAACACAAAAAATTTATACACTGATTTAGTGAACTAATCGAAAATAGTCAGCTTTAAATTTCATATATTCAAAAAGCTGACTATATACAAACTGTACCATAAAACACATCTGAATTAACAATATGTGTTTTAATAATAATAATACTTTATTCTCGAAAAGCCAAAAAACTTTACAAATGGAACATACCTTTATAAGTCAATTACAATATTAACAATTATAAAATATACATTAATTTCACTCAGGATGACCTTAGTACATTAACTTATTTTTACAATCTAATATACAAGTTAAAATATACAAAAGGGACGTTAATAAATAAATAAAAAAGTACACCTTTACATAATCAATCCAATTAGGCTAATGGAAAAACTCTCTAAGGCAGATCCTGATTGGAGAAAAGCAAACAATATAATCTATTATAAACTATTAATTGCAGTCAGTCAAATACAAAAAGTAGCATTAATTACTATAACAGTAAAATAATAATATTAAAGATTACAAATACAAAAATAAAGATCATCCATCCCTTAAACTCAAGTTACAATAACATAAAATTTAAGTAGTTTACAAAACAAATAAAATAATCACATTTCAGTTTCAACAATTGAACATAAACCCTTGTGTGACGATACGTTAAAAATTAGGTTTCAAATTTTACTTATACATGTTAAATATTTGCATCTGAAAGTGGAGCTACTGTTTTAGAGCAACCATAGAATAAAAACATTTACAACGAAACTTTCACAACGAAACTTTCACGTATTTTTCATTATATAGAGATTAGACAAAATATATAGATGAATAACGTCCCGAAGGCAAAATTCCTTGAGAAGCGGAAACAAAACAACATTCTGTTTGTTGCAGTAAATAGAGATTAGACATTATATATATTTACAGACGTAAAAACAACTGTATTTGTTAGTTTGATAAAGTACAGTTCCCTAACGTCCCAAGGAAGGCAAAATTCCTTGGGAAACGGAAACAAAACAACGTTCCGTTTTTTGCAATAAATAATGTTTCCCCAGACCGTTCGCGACATGATGTAGGGAATAACATTGTATGTTAAAATTACTGTTTTTCAAAGTGACTTGGGGAAAACTGAACAACAAAAACCATAAACATTCTTTGTAGCTTGCGTTCTAAAACACAACGTCTTAAAATTTAGGCAATATTCTGACGTACAGATCCAACAATATTAACACATATTATAGCATTACATAATTCATTATTTTCCATAGTAAATAACTGATTTTTATTTCTTAAATTGACCAAAAACAGTTTAAAAAATCACAATAATTCGGATAACATTACATATTTTAGTTCTTTATTCCTTTACAGCTTAAAATAACTTCATCCAAGAATTGGTAGTTTTGCACTACAAGTGAATGTCACACAACACAGTTCTAATATTAGCTCAGCATGTACAAATATTGTGGTGATAGATTTCTCTAACCCTCACTTAACATCCACGGGCGATATTCACCAGGAATTTAAAAAACTTGCTTTTAAAAACGTAAATCAAACATATTTGTCGAAATCACATCAAACCTTGGTCCATATAAAATAACTACACGATAGAGTAACTTTCTAGTCTGTACCATAAATTGTCCACTCTCTTATCAAGTACTAAGTAGCATTAATAATTTTGATGAGGCTGTGTGCGTTGAAAAGCAGCAGCGTATTATGTATTTTTTGTTTCTGCTTAATAGCTTCCTTAAGCCTAATTAAAAAAAGACAATAAAAATCCATAATAACAATAGTAATGTAAGCAACAAGTTTATTTTGTATAGTACAGTTATTTGTTAATAATTAAATTGTAGGTAATAATGAAATGTATTTTCATGAGTTACATGAATTTCAAGTGACCGAAAATTGATTTTCGTGGAATATAAAATAAAAAAAGCATAATGACAGTAACTGTTTATCAGAGCACATTTTAGTTTTATACTGCACTGATCTTTTAAAACCCATTAAAAATCACAAACATTGAATTTGAAAAATGTTCACGTATTCAGATTATTAACGCAACAACACGTAATCTAAGGTTGTACATAGACAATGTTTTGACGTAACAATGCGACTTTTAGAATTTTTAAATGTATACTCTACAATTAAAAACTCACTATACTGTATAAGACGTTTTAGGCCCAGTTATCTGGATAAAATACTGAATTAAATAGGTAACATAAAATAAATTCTGTTTTGTAATTTCCTATTGTTTGTGTTATGAACTGTAAGGAAAAAATTGGTATATACATAACAATTAGATCAAATGAAATAAATAGCTTCTCTCAACATAATTATTCTCAGATAACTGAGTCAAATATAACAAAAACAACTTGTACATTCCTAAAACTGTCAATACAACGAAACTTCAACAGTGTTACTGTCTCAATCATAAGTCCGGAAAGGAAACACCGTTCCCAATGGTAATTAATCAAAGCCTTAGTTGGCAGCACTGACAAGACTTCACTGGTTGATTGGAACGGTTTAACTGTCGGACAACACGCAAAGTGTCACTCGCAACATGACGTAAAACTGCCTAAGTCAACAACGCTGCCAACTTGCTGTAAAATATGCATGGAGCAATTTCTCTTTACAGTTACTTTGTTCTCTTAACACCAAAAGACAAGCACTTTTGTCGTTACAAATAAATAAATTTTTAACAGTGTGGTAACATATTTTTAAGACTGTTAATTAATTAACTCTCTTTTTCTTTAGAAGTATATGAAAAATGACTGGAAATAAAGAGACTATAGCGGCCTAATAAGCACAACAATTAAGCTAGTACAAGATATGTTATCATTGCAGATACAAACATTTTTATCAATCACATAATTTGTAACAACACTAGTAGAAAGTAAGTTGAAAACTATCTTGGTTACATACAGACGAAAATCTGCTCAATTGGTCGGGGTGGCTCCTGGTAGAAGTACTATTCAGGTAAAACTACCTCTATCACATGATAAATTTACCCTAATGTATATGATCTATGTAATCAACAAACTAACTGTATGTGGCACTCTGTAGAAGAACTTTTGAAGTAAAACTATCTTTATGTAGTGTTTCTAAATATGTTATTTGCAATGTGTAACAGCTGATTTTTGTTTTGATGTTGATTATTATAAAAAATTAAACAGAATGTTTCGAATTTATTATGTCTCTGTTCTATGTTCGAATTTTGAGAAATTCGACATCGACCATGAGACTTGGAGTACTTACTTGGTAAGACTGAAAATTTTTTTCGAATTGAATGGATTTAAAACTGACACAAAGAAAAAACAGTATTTAGTAAATTTACTGACCCCTAAAATATTTCATGATTTGAGGATCAATTTGAGTCCAATTAATCCATTGGATCAAACTTATGATGAACTATGTAGTACCTTGCAATCTATACTAGAACCTTGTGGTAGCACGATTTGTGTGCAACACAAATTTTCAAAACGTGTTCAAAAACCAGGTGAGTCCATAGTTGTTTAAATGTTTAAAATGCAGTGCCTCAACAGCTGATGTCCATTTGCGACAACAGTTTATTTCTGGACTCAATGATGGCAAGTTGTTATCAAAATTGATTGAAACTCATGAAAATGAATCGTTAAAACAATGTTTAGACATGGCTTATACTTATGAACAAATTAAGGATGAAACCAAAATAATCCAGAAATCAAATCTTTCATCAACCAGTGAGAAGCAGTTTCAAATGCCTGGAAAGAAGAACGTTAAATCAGCACAAGGAGAAAATACTAAATTAGTTTGTTTCAGATGTGGAGGGAGTCACCATATTAAGAATTGTGAGTTAACATCAGACATTACGTGTTATAATTGTCACATAAAAGGTCACATTAGCAGTGTTTGTAGAAGACAGAAGCAGAGTATGCGACAAACTGTCGATGCATTCCGAGAATCAGACGACGAAGAAATCGGTGACTTTAAAAATATGCCGTTTGTATCTATGGTTTCGATTGGAAAGAAAATTGAGACGCCATATGCGTATGTATCTAAACTGTCCGACGATGCAATTTAATCCGAAATGGTCGACAGGCCTGGTAGAATAATGTTAGACTGTACTATTGATGACAAACTGTGTTGTTAATTAAATTTATTTAAACATATGTTGAAACCATATGTATAGTAATTGGTATATTGTTTTGGTTGAGAGTTTTGGTATAGAGATTAAAGGTGTGGTTATATTTGTTTGTGAGGACTTATTTTATTAATATAATTAAGATGCCTAGACGGCATCAATTCACAAACACAATTCCTTTGAATTAGACACGGGTGCAGCTGTAAGCACAATATCTTTACATTTGTTTAAAAAACTGTTTCCAAGTAAAGTACTTAACAAAACAAGGTTACGTTTACAAACATATACTGGGGAAATTAAACGTCCAGTGGGATTTGCTACGGTTGAAATTTGCTATAAAGACCAGATATCTGTTGTAAATTTGTATGTGATTCGTGGTAATGTAGATAGCATATTTGGAAGAGAATGGTTGAAACTGTTCAAAACCGATCTTCCTATTATGAACCAATTATCAGACAAATGCCTTTATGAGGAAAAAGATGATTTCATAGGAGAAATGAAAAAGTCGTTTCCTAATGTTTTTTTTCCCGGAGCAGGGAAAGTACCGAATTATGAGACTCATTTGCATTTGAAACCCAATTCTAAACCCGTGTATTTACCACCTCAACCTGTTCCTTTTGCAATCAGAGAGAAGTTAACCTAACGCAGACATTAGGCTGTGTGCCGAATATAAGGTATCGGTTAACAAGTTTTTAGAGCCAGATCACTACCCAATTCCCACCTTAGATGAACTATTTTCTAGCATGAGCGGCTGCAAATTTTTTTCAACTATTGACATTTCGCAAGCATACTTAAATATTGTTATGGACAACGAAAGTGTCAAAATACAAGCGATCAGTACTCATAAGGGTGTATACGCAGTTAATCAACTGATGTTCGGGACAAAAAATGCTCCTGCGGAATGGCAAAGATTCATAACTCAAGCGCTTGAGGGAATTTTGGGAGTATCAGTATTTTATGATGACATCAGAATAATGAGTAAAACCCTGGAAGAACATAAGCAGCGGCTAAAAGAAGTTTTCAAAAGGTTGTCTGAAAACAACTTGCGGATAAACAGTAAGAGTGTCACTACTTTAGGGCTAAGATTACGTATCTAGGTCATGAAATATCGGAGAAGGGTGTCCATAAGTGTAAGGATAAGGTAGAAGCTGTAGTTAATGCACCAAGGCCTAACAATATGGATGAACTGCGAAGTTGGTTAGGTTTGGTATTACGGACGATTTGTCAACAAACTGTCAAGCTTGCTTCACCCTTTGTATGAGCTCATAAGGAACAGAGTGAAGTTTGTTTGGACTACAGAATGTGAAAAGGCCTGGAATCAGACCAAGAACGAAATTTCATCCGATGATGTATTAATACCGTATGATCCGAGTTTGCCCATAATTTTGTACGTTGATGCCAGTCCAGTAGGTCTTGGAGCAACTCTATCACACTCATTTTTGGGTGGGTCAGAGCAACCATTATGCTTTGCTTCCCGAGCTCTCTCATCGGCAGAACAATCTTATTCTCAAGTAGACAAGGAAGCAACAGCAATATTTTGGGGTGTTAATAAATTTTTCCAGTATCTATTTTCAAAAGGATTCATTTTGAGGACCGACAATAAACCACTTGCATCAATTTTCAATCCCTCAAAGGAATTGCCCCGAATGACTACCCAAAGGCTTCTCAGGTATGCGATATTTTTACAGGGGTTTGGTTATGAAATTCAGCATGTGTCATCTCAGAATAATGTAGCAGCCAACGCCCTTTCAAGAATGCCAATATTAAGAAGAAACGATGAAAACTTCATGGATGACATACACAAGGCGTGTATAAACCAAGTTAAAAGGTTAGATGACATGCTACCGGTAAATGTGAGTGAAATTCAAAAATACTTAGTTTTACAGAAAGTTTATGATTGTTTACTGAAGGGTAAAGTTTTCAATGAGTACAAAAGGCATACTAGTAAACTCAGTTTAGTAAATGGTTGTATACTCAGAGGCGACAGAGTTGTTGTACCAACATCGCTGAGGAGAAAGATTTTAGAAGACTTATATTCAGCACACATTGGAGTTGTTAGAATTAAAGCGTTGGCTAGAAGCTTTGTCTGGTGGCCAGGAATTGATATTGAAATTGAACGATTTGTGAAGAATTGTAATCCTTTCAAATTAACCAAAAAGATCCTGCCAAAGTCTGGCATCCATGGGAAACAGAAAATGCTCCATGGAGGAGATTACACATTGATTTTCTAGGCCCTATAGCAAATCAAAATATAATGTTGGCTGTGGATTCTTACTCCAAGTGGTTTGAAGTCTGTCCAATACAGACGAAAACCTGCTCGATTGGTCGAGGTGGCTCCTGGTAGAAGTACTTTTCAGGTAAAAATACCTCTATCACATGATAAATTTATCCTAATGTATATGCTCTAGGTAATCAACAAACTAACTATATGTGGCACTCTGTAGAGGTACTTTTAAAGTAGAAAATACCCTATATCACAAGATAAATATACCCTACAATGTATGTTCAAAATAATTGAAGTGAAACTCTGTAGAGGTACTTTTAAAGTAAAGAATGTCCTATATCACAGGATAAATATGCTCTAAAATGTATGTTCAAAGTAATCGAAGTGGCATACACACCGAGTTGGGTGGTTCAGTACCACTGTACGTGGATGGGAGGTGGGTGGGTCAGTACCTCTGTGCATGTATGGGATGGTGGGTCCGTCAATACCAGTATACGTTGGTGGGACAGTACCACTGTACGTGGATGGGAGGTGGGTGGTTCAGTACCACTGTACGCGGGTGGAGGTTGGTGGAACAGTACCACTGTGCATGTATGGGATGGTGGGTCCATCAATACCACTATACGTGGATGGGAGGTGGGTGGGACAGTACCACTGAACGTGGATGGGAGGTAGGTGGTTCAGTACCACCATACGTGGATGGGAGGTGGGTGGATCAGTACCCCTGTGCATGTATGGGATGGTGGGTTCATCAATACCACTATACGTGGGTGGGGTGGGACAGTATCACTGTGCATGTATGGGATGGTGGGTCCTTCAACACTGGTGGGTGGGACAGTACCTCTGTACGTGGATGGGAGGTGGGTGGTTCAGTACCACTGTACGTGGGTGGGAGGTGGGTGGGTCAGTACCCCCATGCATGTATGGGATGGTGGGTCTATACGTGGAAGGGAGAGCTGATTGATCTACTGTACCATTTTATGTATTGTAAACTCGTATATAAAATGTGGTAATGTATATCACAGAATAAATGTACCCTACAGTGTATGTTCAAAGTAATCGCCAAACTAGCACTATGTGCCATTCTGTAGACTGCAGACATTTAAGGTAAATACTACCATTTAGAGCAGGACAAATGTACCCTACAGTGTATGTTCGAAGTAATCGCCAAACTAGCACTATGTGGCATTTTGTAGACTGCAGACATTTAAGGTAAATACTACCATTTAGAGCAGGACAAATGTACCCTACAGTGTATGTTCGAAGTAATCGCCAAACTAGCACTATGTGCCATTCTGTAGGCTGCAGACATTTAAGGTAAATACTACCATTTAGAGCAGGACAAATGTACCCTACAGTGTATGTTCGAAGTAATCGCCATACTAGCATTATGTGGCATTTTGAAGACTGCAGACATTTAAGGTAAATACTACCATTTAGAGCAGGACAAATGTACCCTACAGTGTATGTTCGAAGTAATCGCCAAACTAGCACTATGTGCCATTCTGTAGACTGCAGACATTTAAGGTAAATACTACCATTTAGAGCAGGACAAATGTACCCTACAGTGTATGTTCGAAGTAATCGCCAAACTAGCACTATGTGCCATTCTGTAGACTGCAGACATTTAAGGTAAATACTACCATTTAGAGCAGGATTAATATATCTACAGTATTTGTTCTGAGTACTTGACAAACTTAACAATATCTCACTCAGTTGACTTATAAAACCTACACTTAGACATAAAGTCTTATTATAGTAGAGTATGTTTTAAATAGTATTCTATACTATGAAAAACAAAATAATAAGAAGAATTTGTAGTTAATTATCATTAATCAGTGCATTTCCGTGTTATCCTTAATGGCCAACTTAAACATTAATTTTAAAAAGACATTTGTGACAGACAGCGAGTAATTTATTAATGTTACAAAGCATCACTTATTATGTATATTGTACTCATGTAGAGTATTTTTATACTGTACGTGTATAAATACCAACCATAAGTAATTGGTTAAAAATGAACTGAATTAAGCCTTCCTTGTAAGTGTGACTGGCATTATTTAAGGGAACCCCTTTTTTACAAGCATAACTTAACATAAAAAATCAACTAAAAAGAGTAAATAGGCATAAGCGTATAATTTGTAAGCGAACGAGCGTACAGGTTTTAAGATATTCTGTCCACCCTTAAAGTAAAGCAACACATTTCGGTTGCGGTGTTAAAAGCTTTTAAGATGTATTGAAGAGTGAAGTCACAATTTGGGAGCAGAAGGGGTCGGGCTATTACCAGCCGTTGTTATGCAAAATCGTGTGAGACACGCTGTATGTGAGACCGGGCCTCTTGGCCACTAGTGTATATCGACAAACTGATAACACCGACAAAACTGTGTGAGGTATACTGTATGTGTGACCGGACCAATAGGCCACTTGTGAAAAAAAACCCAACCACTTTCCTTACGTGTATTTATATTTGACTGTTATTCTGTGATGTTTATATTTACTTACATATTGCAAGTCTTTTAAGCCCTAAAAGAATACGGCGTTAGTTAATCGTACTACGGCTATTTATATTTATATGGGCGAGCCGGTGGCCGAGCGGTCTGAGGCGTCAGGTCTTTGAGCTTGGGTTAGCCGGTGGCCGAGCGGTCTGAGGCGTCAGAACTTTGAGCTTGGGTTAGCCGGTGGCCGAGTGGTCTGAGGCGTCAGGACTTTGAGCTTGGGTTAGCCGGTGGCCGAGTGGTCTGAGGCGTCAGCACTTTGAGCTTGGGTTAGCTGGTGGCCGAGCGGTCTGAGGCGTCAGGACTTTGAGCTTGGGTTAGCCGGTGGCCGAGTGGTCTGAGGCGTCAGCACTTTGAGCTTGGGTTAGAGATAGCGCTGGTTCCAATCCAGCCTAGATAATAACTAACTCTTTCCAAGGATACGTTGACCTTAGGTAGTAATAAGGATCCCACTTACTGCATTCATTCAGTCTCGCTCGTAACCCATCTCGTCCTCATCCCATGAGTCCCAGTTTCGCTCGTACACATCCATCAGCGTCTTTCTGTTAGTATATAAATAACACCAAGTACTTAAAACTCATTATATACAAAGATCAAACACTATGATGATGCTAATAAGTAAAATAACCGAAGACGGGTTTATTACTAAATTATGATTATACGGGGTGGTGAAAAAGTCCCGCACGGCCTTAATAATTTCCGAACGATTACAGGTAAAGAAAGGTAAAGAAACAAAACTTGGTACATCATAACTAAACCTATAAATATATTTATTGAAGTAACTACAGTTTTTTTTCATGTTCAGGAGTATGGCCCGCAAGGAGTCAGAAGAAAATCTTAAATGAGAGCATAGGTCGAATAGTAAATCAAATTAAAGGTCTTTATTAATAGAGTACAACGCCACAAATCCCATATCTATGGAGTCAACCTATCAGGAATTTGAACATTAAAATTTTTAATATTCAAAATGCTCTATTTTCTGATAGAGTGGTCCCTCAGAGATGCAGTTTGTGGCATTCAAATCAGTAACATATGACCTTTAAAGATATTTTGTAGCATTAGGTATAAAACTCAATGGAATAAAAGCATGCTACCTTTAGTTATGGAAACAATCAATATTTCTGTAAGAATCCTAAGTCTAGTAATACATCATTTTAAACGACGTATTTTACTGATTTGAATGCCACAAACTGCATCCCTAAGGGACCACTCTACCAGAAAATAGAGCACTTTGAATATTAAAAATTTAAATGTTCAAATTGCTCTAATTCCTGATAGGGTGACTCCATAGAGATGGGACTTGTGGCATTCAGTTTCTTAAAGTATACCCTTTAAAATGATATATCACAAGCCATAGGCTTTAATTAAGAATATTGACGATACCCTCGATAGGACGTCCCCTATTAGAGTCAGATGATTACTAAATTGTACCTTAAAGTAGCTACCCAATACATAAAGAGATAGTAAAAGACTCTACTTCCCATCTTGTTTATTTAAAAAAATACAAAGATGGTGCGAGACTTTTTCCCCACCCTGTATGTTTACAGGAAACAATTTAAAAAACCGATAGTTTGTAAAGTATCCCACCTTCTCTTTTTCACTTCCAATAAATTCGGTAGACTACAAATATAAATTGTTTGTGTTAAAGTTTCACTAAATTGGTCGAAGTTTAAACTTTAAATAAACATGTTTTGATTTTGTCAAATAAAAAACAGCGATAAAATCACACTCTAAGGGACATTTAAGCGGATATTCAAATGTCCTTCCCTCCCTTTCTTGTGGTGCAAATTTTAACATAGCTCAGACTTGTAAGTAAAAAATGTCATAAAAATGCATATCCATAGGAACGGTATGTTTGAAACTGTGAAACGTCTTCTACCTTACTAGAGTCCGGTCTCCTACTGTCAAACGTCTTCTACCTTACTAGAGTCCGGTCTCCTACTGTCAAACATCTTCTACCTTACTAGAGTCTGGTCGTCCCACCGACAAACTAACTCTGGATCACGAACATCACAGTTTAATTTCGTTTTCCTCTCTAAAATAATAATAAGAGAAAAATCAAATGACTTTTATATCTAAAATAGTTATATCAATGTATTGCCTGTGTTCAAACACTTAGATTCTGGGCAATGACAATTCATTGTTCATTTTTAATCTACCGATAAAATAGATTATGGGTGAACATGAGGGATGAAGTAATGTGATAGTCTACTTGAACGAATGTAGTATTTTTACTAACTAAGATCGAATGTTCCTTAGAAAGAGCCATTTACTAAACTTCCAATAGCCAGGACAATTAGGGGACCCGCAACTTTACGTTAAATCCGAAACACGTAGTATTGGTCTAATTTTCAGCTAACTGACAAAAAATTATCTTCGATACACAACATTCGGACCCTACTACTATCAAACATGGACACCCCAGATTCCTCAAGTAGTGTCCAAGTCAATGGCAACCAATGAGCGTACGCCTTGTCAGTATTAATAGGACGACATTATTGTCAAATTTATAAAAATTTAATGGACGTGGAAAACGTAAGACACTTTATGGGCCTAGGCGGTACACTGTAAATCTTATACAGTTTTATAGCCTGAACACTGGCAGGCTGGGTCTAGACGCACTTCCGTCGATTCCATAAAGTTGTACACTGTGTACGTGATGCAATCCCTTATCAAAATGTACAGTATGCTGGAGATAAAAAACTAATTTAACTTCTTTATATTAAATTAATAAGCTTACTTTCTTTAATGAACCAGTTTTAAATTATACTTTACATAAACTGAAATAATTAATACACAATCATTTTTAATTTTAATATTCAGGGTTGGGCAAGTCTGAAATATATTTTTTTATTTTAAAACCATTGAAAGAAACTTTGTAGTTTGACCGTACATTTTATTATATTCCAGACTTTTGCCCAACCCTGTATAAATTGTTGTAAAGTTGTATAAAGACTACAATTTACCAAAGAACTAATAACCAGTATTTCTACTATTATAACTATAAACATAATACGTACCACAATCTACTTAAAATACGATAAAATTAGGGTTTAGAAAATCCTTAAATTATTGTCACTAAAATATTTCTTAAGTTTCTGGCCTTTTCTAAAAATAAATTACGATTAATTAATACAAAAAAGGACAGTTATTAAAATTTAAATTTATAACAAATTTATAATAATTGTATATCTAATTCAATGTTTAATTATGTTATATATTTTTTTGTAATTGATTTATGGTATCATCAACATATGATTATAAAATGCACATAAATTAAATAATATCACCATATTTGAGGTTATTTATACTGAACCACAATTTTTAAGAGATAAAATAAAACTTTTAGATAAAAAATACAATATAAGAGATATATGTAAATGAGACTCTCAGTTGTGATCAAACAAAAGCAGTGGCTCACTAATTTATGAGTGTATTAAATACAATATAAGAGATAATTGTAAATGAGACTCTCAGTTGTGATCAAACAAAAGCAGTGGCTCACTAATTTATGAGTGTATTAAATACAATATAAGAGATATATGTAAATGAGACTCTCAGTTGTGATCAAACAAAAGCAGTGGCTCAATAATTTATGAGTGTATTAAAGGATGTTTTATTCATTTTGGAACTTAATTTTGATACAAAAATGTTTCCACATTTTGTATCAAATTTACTTATTTACTTTGAAATGGTGGAATTTTAAAGTATTCAAAATAAAATATCAAACGTGTTGATCCATCAAAATAACTGCAAATACATTTTATAATGTATTGATTATTATTTGCAATGTATTAAGTTGCTTACAATTTGAGTCAAATTATCGAATTCATTTTTTTAAATAATTTTCAATTTCAATATATCTTTATTCATTATTATATACACTCAGTACATCGAATAGTGTCATTAATTATACTGATCTATAGACAACTAACAAGCATCGTATTTATTTAAATAATATGATTTTAAAATACTCAAAAGATAATATAAAAATCGTAAAATTAAATGTCCAATATCACTTCAGTTTTGAAAAACCTCATCTGTTGAGTAGGGAGGGATGTCAATCAAGTTTTTAAGTTTTCTTTTAAAAGGGTTATTTGACTCTTCATTCATGTTTAATCGAAGTTGAAAGCACTATCCAAAATTTTAGCCTCGTTAACTCATTTTTTTCGAGCTGTAGGTTGTGGTGTCGAGTATCCACAAAGGCTCTGCCCTTAAGTTGTAATTATGCTTTTCTTTAGATGTTTTTCAGGCATGTACTCCTTCACAAACATAATAGATTGTAAAGTATAAATCTCGAAGACAGTTAATATGCCTACATTTTTAAACTGATGTTTGACCGAATCTTTCTTTTTCAAACGTAAAATAATACAGAATGCTCTTTTTGCAGATGAATACTCTTAATTAAATTTTGTTTTGAAGTTGAACAGTAAAGAGATTTTCTGCAGTTTTAAAACAACAACGTGTATAGACAAATATGTACAAACTTTATATAAACCGAAAAACAATAACGACAAAATGGCTTCATTAATTAACAAGAATAATTAAATTTTCATAAAATGGTATGTGTAATTAAATTTAATGATTAAAAATAGTCCATCGATCATGACTTTTCCAATATACAATCTCAAAATCTATGATAGTCTACTCACTTCGGCCACCCATAGTACTTCATGTACTGAAAACCTCATATGGAAATATGTACACGACCGAAATTAATTGTAAAAACAAAAAGGGTGTCATATAGAGAAGTGACCAGTTGCATTGTTGCAAATATTTGTGACGAGCAAGCAGTCCGACCAATTGTTGACATTTGTTACGATCCACTGTAGGGGGGGAGGGGAGGTGGACAAATATGGGGCGTTGGAGAACTGTTTATTGACTAACAGTGCTACCGTTGCTAACAAAGGAATATAGTGGTTTTAAGGTTTAGTGGCAAGTATTTGATAAACTCTGTAGTGCGTTTGGCAATTAAAATGATCCCTTTAGAGGCATTAGTGTCTCTATTAATGTAGTGAGAATTGCCAGTTCAAAGAGATTCGATTAAGACATAATAAATTCGTAAGACTTTTAGATTCTCTCCATTTGATTTTTTTTTACTATATGTACTTCAAATATAAAAAAGTGAATTCTTGACGGTATGTATTTTCCGTGATGGTGTTCATTACTGTTTTATTTTAAAAAGCTACACATTATATTTATTATTTATTATATTTATAAAAAACACATTTTTATAAAAAAACCTAAGTGATGTGTAGCTTTTTAAAATAAAACAATAAAAAAAGTGATTGTCACACAGATAAAATTTATTACAAATGAGTACAACATTTACAGATATTATAGTTATCAATAACAAATTCGTCTTCTCAGTTTTCTTAGTCGAAATACTGGGAATTCCCAACTATTTATTGTGGAATGTTCTTTCTTCAATCTATTGTAGGATTTTATTAAAACACAATTTACACTGACACGTCGCACACATGATAACTAGAATACTCGGTACGGTTCACGAGAAGTCTGCGCAGTAGACAGCTTGTCGTGTGACGTCATTGGTGCAAACAGACGCCCGCGTACATCAAACCGCACGCTCCACCATATTTTTCTTTTCTTATTTGTTTATATTATTTTCTATAACCCCCTCCCCATACACGTACGTATTGACCAACCTGCCCTACCATTAGCGTACAGCGGTAGTGACCCACCCGCCCACTCATACACGTACAGTGGTATTGACCCACCCACCCACCCATACACGTACAATGGCATTGACCCACCCATACACGTAAAGTGGCATTAACCCACCCATACATAATCAGTGGTATTGACCCACTCGCCCACCCATACACGTACAGTGGTACATTTGTTATCCGTAGTTATTGTTTTCTAGTTGTACTTTATTAATTCGTGTATTCTGTTATTTGATTATTCTTGTATATGTTCATTGTGATTATTTATTTATTATTTTTCAGAGATTTATATATACCTATTTATAAAAATGCTATTAAATCATTTTTATTTACGTTTTCTAAAAACTTTCCACAATTAATATTTGATAATCTTATTGTTTTATGTATATATATATATATATATATATATATATATATATATATTTATTTATTTATTTATTTTGCCTCAAGGCCAATTTATTATTATAAATATATTTCTGTGGCTATTATTGATAACGATTTAAAGTAACTTTTTCCAAACGGTCAACAGCCCATTTTGTCTTTGAATGTTTTAATTTGTTTTTTCTGTCACTTAATATTTAAAAAAATACTTTTTATTTAAATGTGTGTTTTAATTTTCATACATTAAACAATATTTTTGCTATTCAACTTGTGTGTGTTTTTTTTCTGTGTCGTTCCTGAGTCCGGTACCATCACACCCACCCTCGATGGGTCCAGTATTGTTTTGATTGTACGAGCGAGGTTGGGTTGCAAGAGGTAGAATGGAATTGTTTATTCTGGGATAAGTGACAAGCGGCGGAACACGCTGGAAGTAGCCACAAGTTCAATGGGGACAGTTAGTCAAGACTTTACTGGTTAAATGAATCTGTTTACTTGGCTGTGTGTTTGTCCGTGTGGTGACAAACGGAACACGCTGTTAGTAACCACAAGATCAATGGGAGCATTTAGTCAAAACTTTACTGGTTGAGTGGATCTGTTTACTTGGCTGTGTGTTTGTCCGTGTGGTGACAAACGGAACACGCTGTTAGTAACCACAAGATCAATGGAAGCATTTAGTCAAAACTTTACTGGTTGAGTGGATCTGTTTACTTGGCTGTGTGTTTGTCCGTGTGGTGACAAACGGAACACGCTGTTAGTAACCACAAGATCAATGGAAGCAGTTAGTCAAGACTTTACTGGTTGAGTGGATCTGTTTACTTGGCTGTGTGTTTGTCCGTGTGGTGATAAACGGAACACGCTGTTAGTAACCACAAGATCAATGGGAGCAGTTAGTCAAGACTTTACTGGTTGAGTGGATCTGTTTACTTGGCTATGTGTTTGTCCGTGTGGTGACAAACGGAACACGCTGTTAGTAACCACAAGATCAATGGAAGCAGTTAGTCAAAACTTTACTGGTTGAGTGGATCTGTTTACTTGGCTGTGTGTTTGTCAGTGTGGTGACAAACGGAACACGCTGTTAGTAACCACAAGATCAATGGGAGCAGTTAGTCAAGACTTTACTGGTTGAGTGGATCTGTTTACTTGGCTATGTGTTTGTCCGTGTGGTGACAAACGGAACACGCTGTTAGTAACCACAAGATCAATGGGAGCAGTTAGTCAAGACTTTACTGGTTGAGTGGATCTGTTTACTTGGCTATGTGTTTGTCCGTGTGGTGACAAACGGAACACGCTGTTAGTAACCACAAGATCAATGGGGACAGTTAGTCCAGACTTAACTGGTTGAGTGGATCTGTTTACTTGGCTGTGTGTTTGTCCGTGTGGTGACAAACGGAACACGCTGTTAGTAACCACAAGATCAATGGAAGCAGTTAGTCAAAACTTTACCGCTTGAGTGGATCTGTTTACTCTGGGATAAGTGACAAACGGAACACGATGTTAGTAACTACAAGATCAATGGGAACAGTTAGTCAAAACTTTACTAGTTGAGTGGATCCGTTCACTCTGGGATAAGTGACAAACGGAACACGATGTTAGTAACTACAAGATCAATGGGAACAGTTAGTCAAAACTTTACTAGTTGAGTGGATCTGTTTACTCTGGGATAAGTGACAAACGGAACGCGATGTTAGTAACCACAAGATCAATGGGAACAGTTAGTCAAAACTTTACTGCCTGAGTGGATCTGTTTACTCTGGGATAAGTGACAAACGGAACGCGATGTTAGTAACCACTAGATCAATGGGAACAGTTAGTCAAAACTTTACTAGTTGAGTGGATCTGTTTACTCTGGGATAAGTGACAAACGGAACGCGATGTTAGTAACCACAAGATCAATGGGAACAGTTAGTCAAAACTTTACTGCCTGAGTGGATCTGTTTACTCTGGGATAAGTGACAAACGGAACGCGATGTTAGTAACCACAAGATCAATGGGAACAGTTAGTCAAAACTTTACTGGTTGATTGGATCTGTTTACTCTGGGATAAGTGACAAACGGAACGCGATGTTAGTAACCACAAGATCAATGGGAACAGTTAGTCAAAACTTTACTGCCTGATTGGATCTGTTTACTCTGGGATTAGTGACAAACGGAACGCGACGTTAGTAACCACAAGATCAATGGGAACAGTTAGTCAAAACTTTACTGGTTGATTGGATCTGTTTACTCTGGGATAAGTGACAAACGGAACGCGATGTTAGTAACCACAAGATCAATGGGAACAGTTAGTCAAAACTTCACTGGTTGATTGGATCTGTTTACTCTGGGATAAGTGACAAACGGAACGCGATGTTAGTAACCACAAGATCAATGGGAACAGTTAGTCAAAACTTTACTGCCTGAGTGATCTGTTTACTCTGGGATAAGTGACAAACGGAACGCGATGTTAGTAACCACAAGATCAATGGGAACAGTTAGTCAAAACTTTACTGGTTGATTGGATCTGTTTACTCTGGGATAAGTGACAAACGGAACGCGATGTTAGTAACCACAAGATCAATGGGAACAGTTAGTCAAAACTTTACTGCCTGAGTGGATCTGTTTACTCTGGGATAAGTGACAAACGGAACGCGATGTTAGTAACCACAAGATCAATGGGAACAGTTAGTCAAAACTTTACTGGTTGATTGGATCTGTTTACTCTGGGATAAGTGACAAACGGAACACACAAGTAGTATACTTGTCACGTTTACAAATTACGTTAACCAAAGCTCCCAGCCCAGCCTGGCAAAGCCAATAAGTTCTAACTGTTGCTGTTTCAGCTCTTACCATTTATTAATTAAGTACGTCGTAATATATTAGTTGAGTAAATCTTATTTGAAGAACGTTACGCAATTTTAGATGGGAATTATAAAGACATTGGCAATAGCATCATTATCGTGCGGAGAAGAGCTAAAACAAACAAGACCATCCCTCTAAGGAATAGTCACATTAATTTGTAACAGATCACGTTCACTCATGTACAATAATTCGAAATTCATATTCACCCATATTTTTACGATCGGTGTCTTAAAAGACTAAATAAAAAACTTCCACTGTAACCTTTTATTCAATGACGTCCCATGAGCGAAACGGCAACAACAAACAACAAATAAACTTAAAAATACTTATCTACTTTCCGTATTTGCAGTTTCAGCTGATTAGTGGAAAAGTACCTTGTTTACTGTTTAGCTGAAAGCTTCCATGTGATTGGCAGATTTACTTACCAGTATTTAAGGTAATCAAATAATCTGACGTCCACAGTCTACTGCGCATTCTCATCGTAATACCTATAATCTACTGTAGTTACCGAGCTATTTATATCAAGAAAGATTTACAACCTACTGGATATTATAAACGTCATTACTTGCATACCAACAACTGTTAACATTTTATAAACATCATTACTTGCATATCAACAACTTTTAACATTTTATAAACGTCATTACTTGCATATCAACAACTTTTAACATTTTATAAACGTCATTACTTGCATACCAACAACTGTTAACATTTTATGAACGTCATTACTTGCATACCAACAACTGTTAACATTTTATAAACATCATTACTTGCATACCAACAACTGTTAACATTTTATAAACATCATTACTTGCATACCAACAACTGTTAACATTTTATAAACGTCATTACTTGCATACCAACAACTGTTAACATTTTATGAACGTCATTACTTGCATACCAACAACTGTTAACATTTTATGAACGTCATTACTTGCATACCAACAACTGTTAACATTTTATAAACGTCATTACTTGCATACCAACAACTGTTAACATTTTATGAACGTCATTACTTGCATACCAACAACCGTTAACATTTTATAAACGTCATTACTTGCATACCAACAACTGTTAACATTTTATAAACGTCATTACTTGCATACCAACAACTGTTAACATTTTATAAACGTCATTACTTGCATACCAACTACTGTTAACATTTTATGAACGTCATTACTTGCATACCAACAACTGTTAACATTTTATAAACATAATTATTTGCATACCAATCATGTTAACATTTTATGAACGTCATTACTTGCATACCAACAACTGTTAACATTTTATAAACGTCATTACTTGCATACCAACAACTGTTAACATTTTATAAACATAATTATTTGCATACCAACAACTGTTAACATTTTATGAACGTCATTATTTGCATACCAACAACTGTTAACATTTTATGGACGTCATTACTTGCATACCAACAACTGTTAACATTTTATAAACATAATTATTTGCATACCAACAACTGTTAACATTTTATGAACGTCATTATTTGCATACCAACAACTGTTAACATTTTATGAACGTCATTACTTGCATACCAACAACTGTTAACATTTTATAAACATAATTATTTGCATACCAACAACTGTTAACATTTTATGAACGTTATTATTTGCATACCAACAACTGTTAACATTTTATGAACGTCATTACTTGCATACCAACAACTGTTAACATTTTATAAACATAATTATTTGCATACCAACAACTGTTAACATTTTATGAACGTCATTACTTGCATACCAACAACTGTTAACATTTTATAAACGTCATTACTTGCATTTTAACATGTGTTTATTGTCAACTAATTCAAATCTCCCTCCAGGTCATTTTAATGGTTGAATAACGTATTTTGAGGGTTTTTTATACTCTTCAGGACTAAAATAATTACAATATATCCCTTTATGCACAACTCCAACTAGGGGAAATTTGTTTTACACCTCCCACGTTAAATTTGGTCATGAAATAAGGGAGGTATTGCGTTAACAAAAACGGCATCGAATAGTATGGAAAACAATGGAAGAGTACTAAAATATGACCTGAGTAAATATTTGAAGGGATGAACGGAGTCAAGAATGGCAATAAGTAATAGAAATCCACAATCTGTATTCATGGGGGACATGTGTCCCGGGCGGAGAGCACTTTCATAGCTCCTTGAGGCAATAATATTCCCGGATCAGCTCATGTTCCCGAGGGAAATGCACATTTCAACTTCATTTAGTACTTTCCGGTCTCATAATTCAAGTAATATTAATCACTTAATTTTAAACACGCATTCTAAAATACTAAAAAAGTATTTCTTATATTTAAATACAAGAAGAGTTTTGAAGTCTATATTAAATCATATGCGAGCATTCTGAAATTTATTTACCTTATCAAAATGCAAACATTATTTTTTTTAAATTACTAATTAATGAATTTCTCAGCTGAAGTTCAAAATACGGTAAAATCGTGTCATTATAGTGTAAGGGGCGTTGTTACATAGAACAATAAGAGAATTAACGTTCAAATGCGTAATCCTGGAATTTTTTAATTTTCAAGATGTTTCCAAGAATGGTTGTTTAGTAATAGAGGGGCCATGTCCGTACCTCAGATACAGTGAATTATTTCAACGCCATTGTTGTTGTATTTTCAATAAAGACGACCATTTAAGAATTTCAAAGGCGTGGGAATCAATATTTTACAGATTAAAACTAGATAGATGCCAATAATCATTACATTTTAACCATTAGCAAACTAAATAGTTTCTATTTTGAATAATCGCCAGGAACGTATTTATCGAAATAGCGAGTTGTTAATTAATTTGAGATTTCATCGACTGAAAAACAAACACCGATGACAGATTGCACAGACACTCTCAGCGTTTCGTATCAATTTTCTACCTCATTATTTTTTCGGAACGAAGAGTAATTTTATTTTTATTGAGTTTAAAAAAGAGTGTTTTGGACTCCAAATAAAATTAATCTTGTATTATATATATATATATATATATATATATATATATATATATATATATATATATTTATTTATATATATATATATATATTTATTTTTTTAAAGTGTGCATTGATGTTTTATATTTACAATCAGATGTGTGTAGGAACCTATAGTAATTTGATTTTAGTAAGTTTGTGTTTAACGCACGTCGTTATTTTAATTTTCTTACATTCTCATTTACTTATATACATACATTCGTTTAGTAAATAACAAAAGATTATTGAGTTTTGTAGAGTTTATTTTGTTATTTGATTTATTTTCCCGTGGCTTTCTAGGTCTAGATCCTAGGGAGGCGGACACGTCACACAGATAGTTGAAGGTGGAGAGGTCCTAAGGCGTATCGCTGTCCAGCTGTTTTCTTGCCGGTCCACTGTGGGCCGCCACTCAATCCTTCTCGCTGCGTGAACAACTTCGATATCCAAGTGACATACTTCAATTTTTTTCGCCTCACGGCCCTTTTTCTACTGTTCTGGCCGAAGCTGTTTTGTGAAGTTTTTATTGTAGTTTAGAGACTTCCTACTAGGACTGTGGTTTTTAGTGGGGAATGGGAGGGTACTTACATATTTTAATTTTATTTTCTTTTTCTCCTGTTGTCTCCTTTTCTCACTCACATAAATTTTTTCAATTTTTTAAAAGACGTGGTTCTCGGATTTTTTGGCAACTTCTAAAAAATTTCAACTCGGTGCCGCCCTGCCCCACCAGCAGGATTCGGCATAAATAATAAATTTTACATTTCTATTTTAGTTTTTCTAAATTGGCCAAACTCAAAATTGTATCCCCAAGCCCCATTCATATAGCTGATATTAGTTTTCCTGTTGGTGATTTATTTCTTAACCTCTAGGCGAACCTGACATCATATAATCTTAGAACTTGTAAATATTGTAGATAGTACCTTGACGCGGTAGTCACCGGAAAATGTAGATTCTAGTTCTGATATCATATATTTTAGTAATTAGACGTTACGAGTCACAGACTTTGTAATTATCTTTGTAAGTCTTGCTCGGTTAACTGATTTTTTCATCATAAAATTTCACTTCTTTGCAATAAACAGTAATTTTCCCCTCTGAGTTGGTATATCGTCTCCCATCCTCGGCGAGGGTGGATTGCAAAATAAGTACTTAAAACTAATATAATTTACAGTTGATGATTTCTGTTGAGATGAGAATTTATTAAAAAGAATCAACGTATATGCAGCAAGTTATTTGTTTGTTAGAGAAATGGATATAATATAAACAGCAACCGTCTTGGAAATATAAAGCGATCACTATTTGTCTATAATCTTCTCACAGCACAAAGTATGATTATTGTTGATCAGTATAGGTAAAGAAATGTTGGAGTTAAACATCACTGTACGTTGTCAGCTCAACACTGCGTGATGGTCAGTGCAGAGGAAACTGTAATGGGATATAATCAGATAATAGGCAATCACCACACTTAACCAATCTTATTTGTGTAGCAGTTGCGTTGACTCATGTAACAGGACGTTATCGTCCTGCCTATATCGACATTTTAAAATATCACTAACTTTAATAAAACTGACTTAACAATCGAGATAAAATTATTATTTTTTTAATATCAGCTCATTTTTGTTCAAAAATTTTGATACAAGTTTTTAAAACCTGTGCTTTTTATCTATATAACTAAGTTTAATTTTTAAGTTCAATTCATTGTGGTATTCAAATTATGACATGTAACATAATAATAAAGGTATTTTCCGACTTATAATAACGTATTAAATTCAGTAACAGAAAAAAGTAAAACTAGTAAATAATTAATAGAGTTTACATTAACTAAGTTTATATTTTGTTCACATTATAAATGTAATAAACTGTAATAGATTTACTGTTAGTTAAATTATCACGAATATTACAGTTTAGGATTAGAAAAAGCAACAGGCCGTGTGATGGGCAGTGTCGGCCACGGAATGGACAGACAGACGGACACGATTTACGTTAGGCACGGCTGTACATTAACAACTCTTATGGTGGCCACTGGAATAGGCAGGAATTCAAAATGCAAATCAGTTTCTTCTGTGGTAAAATTCAAATTGACTGACCGTTGCCGGGACGTTCCAGCTGTAACTTTCATTGTTACGTCCTTAAAATGAGTGATAAGATTGTAGTGCCACCTTAAACCACCCCACATTTTATATAAAATGTAAAGAATTGTAATTTATTTCATGTTTATTACATAGACCTCACCGACAAGTTACATAAAACTTGGTGAGACAAAATTTGTAAAATAAAGTGTATAAATAAATAAGTTAATTAACATAAATAAAAAGTAATTGACTGTATCTTTAATTCATATTTTTCTCATAACGATCGTCATAAATATAATACAAAATCTCCGGAACCACTGAGTAGATTTTATAAAATTTAGAACGAAGTTAGCTTTAATATCATAGACCTACTAAGAAAT
This sequence comes from Stictocephala bisonia, assembly GCA_035578905.1. Classification (NCBI taxonomy): domain Eukaryota; kingdom Metazoa; phylum Arthropoda; class Insecta; order Hemiptera; family Membracidae; genus Stictocephala; species Stictocephala bisonia. The sequence goes on from JAQJVL010000084.1 coordinate 1,173,550, forward strand.
GAAATGAAAAAATGACTTTATTGTACAAACTATTGGCGAGGTTAGGGCTAAAAAGTCCTCTGTTACACCTAACCGTTTAAATTTACTTTCTTCTTTAGAAGTTTTAAGAAATGATTTCTAAAAATTCAAATCCTAAGGGGTATAAACAGCCCCTCAACTCAACTTTTTTCCAAAACAGTAATTGGCATAGTTTGATTAAATTCCATTGGCACTTTTAAAAAATTTTTTTTAATGAGCTGATACAAAAACCATCACCACGACACAACAGCTTGGCTTATGTGGTTTTCATAATGCAGTTTTTGAAGTCATATCTACTAACTCTGACATGACATCATTATTTTGCATCTCCCAAAAGTAGATTTAAATATTTTTCTAGACTATAAACCTTTATTATGTAGGATAACGGTAGCAGGGTGAGCGTATATATTGATGTGATGGCTTTAGAGAGAACCATTGAAGGGAAGGTAAGAAAGTGTAAAGAACCATTCCGTAACGAGCAAGGGCTACGGCTAGTATAACATGCAACGAAAAATGGAACAATTTGTGTACAATAATCATAAATACATTAGAGACATTTAAAATGTTACAAACATAATTTACAAATCTACTTAAAACTAATGGCTCCCACCAAAATGCCACTTAGCTTTTTTTCAGTTTGAACCTATAAGATTTCTCCCTAAGTTATAAACGTCCACTCATAAACGTAAAGTGGCAATGACCCACCATACACGTACGATAGTATTACCCACTCAACCACCCATACACGTACGGTAGTATTACCCACTCAACCACCTATACACGTACGGTAGTATTACCCACTCAACCACCCATACACGTACGGTAGTATTACCCACTCAACCACCTATACACGTACGGTAGTATTACCCACTCAACCACCTATACACGTACGGTAGTATTACCCAATCAACCACCTATACACGTACGGTAGTATTACCCACTCAACCACCTATACACGTATGGTAATATTACCCACTCAACCACCTATACACGTACGGTAGTATTACCCACTCAACCACCTATACACGTACGGTAGTATTACCCACTAAACCACCTATACACATACGGTAGTATTATCCACTCAACCACCTATACACGTACGGTAGTATTACCCACTCAACCACCTATACACGTACGGTAGTATTATCCACTCAACCACCTATACACGTACGGGAGTATTACCCACTCAACCACCTATACACGTACGGTAGTATTATCCACTCAACCACCTATACACGTAAGGGAGTATTACCCACTCAACCACCTTTACACGTATGGTAGTATTACCCACTCAACCACCTATACACGTATGGTAGGATTACCCACTCAACCACCTATACACGTACGGTAGTATTACCCACTTAACCACCTATACACGTACGGTAGTATTATCCACTCAACCACCTATACACGTACGGTAGTATTACCCACTCAACCACCTATACACGTACGGCAGTATTATCCACTCAACCACCTATACACGTACGGGAGTATTACCCACTCAACCACCTTTACACGTACGGTAGGATTACCCACTCAACCACCTATACACGTACGGTAGTATTACCCACTCAACCACATATACACGTACGGTAGTATTACCCACTTAACCACCTATACACGTACGGTAGTATTACCCACTCAACCACCTATACACGTACGGTAGTATTACCCACTCAACCACCTATACACGTACGGTAGTATTACCCACTCTACCACCTATACACGTACGGTAGTATTACCCACTCTACCACCTTTACACGTACGGTAGTATTACCCACTCTACCACCTTTACACGTACGGTAGTATTACCCACTCAACCACCTTTACACGTACGGTAGTATTACCCACTCAACCACCTATACACGTACGGTAGTATTACCCACTCTACCACCTATACACGTACGGTAGTATTACCCACTCTACCACCTATACACGTACGGTAGTATTACCCACTCTACCACCTTTACACGTACGGTAGTTATACCCACTCTACCACCTTTACACGTACGGTAGTATTACCCACTCTACCCCCTTTACACGTACGGTAGTATTACCCACTCTACCACCTTTACACGTACGGTAGTATTACCCACTCTACCACCTTTACACGTACGGTAGTATTACCCACTCTACCACCTTTACACGTACGGTAGTATTACCCACTCTACCACCTTTACACGTACGGTAGTATTACCCACTCTACCACCTTTACACGTACGGTAGTATTACCCACTCCACCACCTATACACGTACGGTAGTATTACCCACTCAACCACCTATACACGTACGGTAGTATTACCCACTCTACCACCTATACACGTACGGTTAGTATTACCACTCTACCACCTATACACGTACGGTAGTATTACCCACTCTACCACCTATACACGTACGGTAGTATTACCCACTCTACCACCTTTACACGTACGGTAGTATTACCCACTCAACCACCTATACACGTACGGTAGTATTACCCACTCAACCACCTATACACGTAAGGTAGTATTACCCACTCTACCACCTTTACACGTACGGTAGTATTACCCACTCAACCACCTTTACACGTACGGTAGTATTACCCACTCAACCACCTATACACGTACGATAGTATTACCCACTCAACCACCTATACACGTACGGTAGTATTTTCCACTCAACCACCTATACACGTACGGTAGTATTACCCACTCAACCACCTATACACGTACGGTAGTATTACCCACTCTAGCACCTTTACACGTACGGTAGTATTACCCACTCAACCACCTATACACGTACGGTAGTATTACCCACTTAACCACCTATACAAGTACGGTAGTATTACCCACTCAACCACCTATACACGTACGGTAGTATTACCCACTCTACCACCTTTACACGTACGGTAGTATTACCCACTCTACCAACTTTACACGTACGGTAGTATTACCCACTCAACCACCTATACACGTACGGTAGTATTACCTACTCTACCACCTATACACGTACGGTAGTATTACCCACTTTACCACCTTTACACGTACGGTAGTATTACCCACTCTACCACCTTTACACGTACGGTAGTATTACCCACTCTACCACCTATACACGTACGGTAGTATTACCCACTCTAGCACCTTTACACGTACGGTAGTATTACCCACTCAACCACCTATACACGTACGGTAGTATTACCCACTTAACCACCTATACAAGTACGGTAGTATTACCCACTCAACCACCTATACACGTACGGTAGTATTACCCACTCTACCACCTTTACACGTACGGTAGTATTACCCACTCTACCAACTTTACACGTACGGTAGTATTACCCACTCAACCACCTATACACGTACGGTAGTATTACCTACTCTACCACCTATACACGTACGGTAGTATTACCCACTTTACCACCTTTACACGTACGGTAGTATTACCCACTCTACCACCTTTACACGTACGGTAGTATTACCCACTCTACCACCTATACACGTACGGTAGTATTACCCACTCAACCACCTATACACGTACGGTAGTATTACCCACTCTACCACCTATACACGTACGGTAGTATTACCCACTCTACCACCTATACACGTACGGTAATATTACCCACTCTACCACCTTTACACGTACGGTAGTATTACCCACTCAACCACCTATACACGTACGGTAGTATTACCCACTCAACCACCTATACACGTACGGTAGTATTACCCACTCTACCACCTTTACACGTACGGTAGTATTACCCACTCAACCACCTTTACACGTACGGTAGTATTACCCACTCAACCACCGATACACGTACGGTAGTATTACCCACTCAACCACCTATACACGTACGGTAGTATTACCCACTCTACCACCTATACACGTAGGGTAGTATTACCCACTCAACCACCTATACACGTACGGTAGTATTACCCACTCTACCACCTTTACACGTACGGTAGTATTACCCACTCAACCACCTATACACGTACGGTAGTATTACCCACTTAACCACCTATACAAGTACGGTAGTATTACCCACTCAACCACCTATACACGTACGCTAGTATTACCCACTCTACCACCTTTACACGTACGGTAGTATTACCCACTCTACCACCTTTACACGTACGGTAGTATTACCCACCCTACCACCTTTACACGTACGGTAGTATTACCCACTCAACCACCTTTACACGTACGGTAGTATTACCCACTCAACCACCTATACACGTACGGTAGTATTACCCACTTAACCACCTATACACGTACGGTAGTATTACCCACTCTACCACCTTTACACGTACGGTAGTATTACCCACTCTACCCCCTTTACACGTACGGTAGTATTACCCACTCTACCACCTTTACACGTACGGTAGTATTACCCACTCTACCACCTATACACGTACGGTAGTATTACCCACTCTACCACCTATACACGTACGGTAGTATTACCCACTCTACCACCTATACACGTACGGTAGTATTACCCACTCAACCACCTATACACGTACAGTAGTATTACCCACTCAACCACCTATACACGTACGGTAGTATTACCCACTCAACCACCTATACACGTACGGTAGTATTATCCACTCAACCACCTATACACGTACGGTAGTATTACCCACTCAACCACCTATACACGTACGGTAGTATTACCCACTCAACCACCTATACACGTACGGTAGTATTACCCACTCAACCACCTATACACGTACGGTAGTATTACCCACTCTACCACCTTTACACGTACGGTAGTATTACCCACTCTACCACCTTTACACGTACGGTAGTATTACCCACTCAACCACCTTTACACGTACGGTAGTATTACCCACTCAACCACCTATACACGTACGGTAGTATTACCCACTCTACCACCTATACACGTACGGTAGTATTACCCACTCTACCACCTATACACGTACGGTAGTATTACCCACTCTACCACCTTTACACGTACGGTAGTTATACCCACTCTACCACCTTTACACGTACGGTAGTATTACCCACTCTACCCCCTTTACACGTACGGTAGTATTACCCACTCTACCACCTTTACACGTACGGTAGTATTACCCACTCTACCACCTTTACACGTACGGTAGTATTACCCACTCTACCACCTATACACGTACGGTAGTATTACCCACTCAACTACCTATACACGTACGGTAGTATTACCCACTCAACCACCTTTACACGTACGGTAGTATTATCCACTCAACCACCTTTACACGTACGGTAGTATTATCCACTCAACCACCTATACACGTACGGTAGTATTACCCACTCAACCACCTATACACGTACGGTAGTATTATCCACTCAACCACCTATACACGTACGGTAGTATTATCCACTCAACCACCTATACACGTACGGTAGTATTATCCACTCAACCACCTATACACGTACGGTAGTATTATCCACTCAACCACCTATACACGTACGGTAGTATTACCCACTCAACCACCTTTACACGTACGGTAGTATTACCCACTCAACCACCTATACACGTACGGTAGTATTATCCACTCAACTACCTATACACGTACGGTAGTATTACCCACTCAACCACCTTTACACGTACGGTAGTATTATCCACTCAACCACCTTTACACGTACGGTAGTATTATCCACTCAACCACCTATACACGTACGGTAGTATTATCCACTCAACCACCTATACACGTACGGTAGTATTATCCACTCAACCACCTATACACGTACGGTAGTATTACCCACTCAACCACCTTTACACGTACGGTAGTATTACCCACTCAACCACCTTTACACGTACAGTAGTATTATCCACTCAACCACCTATACACGTACGGTAGTATTACCCACTCAACCACCTATACACGTACGGTAGTATTACCCACTCAACCACCTTTACACGTACGGTAGTATTACCCACTCAACCACCTATACACGTACGGTAGTATTACTCACTCAACCACCTATACACGTACGGTAGTATTACCCACACAACCACCTATACACGTACGGTAGTATTACCAACTCAACCACCTATACACGTACGGTAGTATTACCCACTCAACCACCTATACACGTACGGTAGTATTACCCACTCAACCACCCATACACGTACGGTAGTATTACCCACTCAACCACCTATACACGTACGGTAGTATTACCCACTCAACCACCTATACACGTACGGTAGTATTACCCACTCAACCACCTATACACGTACGGTAGTATTACCCACTCAACCACCTATACACGTACGGTAGTATTACCCACTCAACCACCTATACACGTACGGTAGTATTACCCACTCAACCACCTATACACGTACGGTAGTATTACCCACTAAACCACCTATACACGTACGGTAGTATTATCCACTCAACCACCTATACACGTACGGTAGTATTACCCACTCAACCACCTATACACGTACGGTAGTATTACCCACTTAACCACCTATACACGTACGGTAGTATTACCCACTTAACCACCTATACACGTACGGTAGTATTACCCACTCAACCACCTATACACGTACGGTAGTATTACCCACTCAACCACCTATACACGTACGGTAGTATTACCCACTCAACCACCTATACACGTACGGTAGTATTACCCACTTAACCACCTATACACGTACGGTAGTATTACCCACTCAACCAACTATACACGTACGGTAGTATTACCCACTCAACCACCTATACACGTACGGTAGTATTACCCACTCAACCACCTATACACGTACGGTAGTATTACCCACTCAACCACCTATACACGTACGGTAGTATTACCCACTCAACCACCTATACACGTACGGTAGTATTACCCACTCAACCACCTTTACACGTACGGTAGTATTACCCACTCAACCACCTACAAACGTACGGTAGTATTACCCACTCAACCACCTATACACGTACGGTAGTATTACCCACTTAACCACCTATACACGTACGGTAGTATTACCCACTCAATCACCTATACACGTACGGTGGATTTGACCATTCAGTTCCAGCGGGATGCAATGTTGAACATCCAGAATTTAAATAGAAAGGTTACCATAAATACATGCGGAATGGCCGTAGATAGTACACAATAACTAGAAAAACAATTATTAGTAAGTACCAATAACAATTCTGTCCAGACGTACATACTAATTAAAACAAGAAACCAAAAATAACAATAACAAAAGGGCACAAACAACACGTTTTAAATTGTCAATTCCTTTCGGATGAACAAAAAGCCATTCAGAATTCGTTTATTGGCCGTGATATTCAGAAAGAGACAATGGTTTGATGCGGTCGCCCAGAGATCCAATCTGCGAGCGCCGGCACAAGTCCCGGCTGTTATTAGTGTTTCACGAGCCCTTTGGTAACAACTGGAAATAGACTCTACTTGAAAATTACTAAATTTATCTAATCACCTTTCATCTATTCGGAATATTACAAATGCATTTAAGGAATTTAATAGTTTATACTAGTTTTATATGCTTAGACATATTACAAATGTATAAGTTTTATATACGATTGTTTTTCTTTAGCAATAAAATTATTTGTCATTATTATTATTCAATAATAATTACTAAGTCACCGTTCGTAGAGATATAGGCGAATATAAATGAGTGTAGTCATTGTTACTGAGTTCGACTTAGCTCAGAAAGGACAATTTATTAGTAGCCCAAAAGCCAGGGCAACTAAGGTACCTACAGCTTTACGTGGAATCCGAACCACGTAGTATTGATCTGATTTTCAGCTATTTGACAAACTTTATACTCGTTTCTCCTCCTTACTCAACATCCGGACTGTGACTGTCACTTAAAATGGAAACACTAGACTTATCTAGTAGTGTCCGAATTTATGGCAACCATTGAGCGTACGCCCAGTCTGTACTAAGAGAACCGAGCATAGAACCTATCACCTAAAATCTCCAATACTTTGTCCCCAAGTAGCTGGGTTACAGCACTGCGCCACCAGTGCCGACTTGTGATGTGTTGTCAGTTATTGTATTTTCACTAAATCAATTTGAACAACAAATATTTTGTAAATACGTTGAACCAAAAATCTGTTAAATATTTTATAAATCACCAAACATAATTTCATAAACACTAAACACGTAATATGAAACCAGTACATAACATTGAACAAAATGTAATGTTTTATGACGCGACACTACTGTAAGCTCTTTTTTTATGTCAAATTGTATATTTAGTAGTCTTTATTTTCGCCAATTACCAGCTAAGTCTGGAACATGCCTTCCAGGGTTACGCATTTTACGGTAAAAAGACAAAGGTCGGTGAGTATTATTTGGATTAAAATATCATTGAAATTCTCTATTAGTATACAGGGTGTTTGGCAATATTGGCAAGTGGTGTGAACACTTTTAGTGTATGTCTTAGAGTTTTCGTACCAATGACATACAAGAAATTTAAAATTACAAATGTTGCCATCTTATTAAATTCAATGAAAATGTAAGTGAAAAACGTCAAATACTGACAATATTAATGGTAATAATCAATTAGTGCAATAATTACTATTGTATTTAAGAACGTGTTTTTCGGCGTTTTAGATACATGATAAAGAGTCTTCGGTATTGATTAAAATTAAGTTGAGCAAGTTTTTGATAGAATTTGACAAATTATAAACCGTACTGTAACAGAGACCTTTGTGTTTTTAAATATTTTTTTCTTAAATTAACTTCAAAAATTTTTAACTTTAACTGAGTTTAATAAAAAATTACTTAAAACTGTCTAGGTTTAAAAGTTATTATTCTTGTTTAAAATATCATCATATTGATCTGAATTCAACATAAGACAGTAAAAAAATACGATTTTTATTTTTTTTATTTTAAAAAATGGCTGCTACACCAGGATGGTTTAAGGGAAGAACGTAAAATGTCCACCATTTTTTTCGCATTTTGTATGTTAATCACTATTAATAATAACATCGAGTGCTAGTATAATATTCCAGTTTGTGTCAATTTGTTATAGTTAATTTGTATCTACCCAGTAATTTAAACGGCAGTTTTACTTTCTAAAGTAACTGAGATAAAAGTAGTTTAGTAAATAAAACTATTCACTCTCTAATCAGAGTCGATTGAATTAACAACCGAGTGAATAATTGATTACAGCCCGACTTGAATAATTCACCGATGAGCGTTCAGTGGAATATTGTATTTACTAATTATTTGGCAAATAACTTTTACGTTTAATAATTTATTATATAGGTCTATTTGATTTGCACGTACCTGAGATTGGTTCAAAATACGTCAATAGTTATTTATTTGACAATCACGCCTCGAATGGACAATTATTATATTATTTATTTGTATATACATAATTGCTTCTATAATTATCTTCTGGTTATGGTTTGTATATTGCGACGATCAATACCACTCTGTTCCTATTTAGATAGATAAACATCCAAGTTATTAAGCATCGGTATTTTGTAATGATTCGGAATGTTGACCGAGGGATGGTTGGTTAGATTTGTTCCCCTAGTTTACCCTTATAAAGACCGGACTTGGTAAACAGAATAACTACTCTTGTTTGATTAGGTTTACAGAGGGTCGTTAATACATATAGATGTTTATACTTTTATTATTTATTATGTTTATATAAATGTACAGATTATGTATGTATAAATTATGTACAGAAAAAATAACTATGGTTATTTCTTTCAACTGGATTAAGTAAAAATGTTATAATATTTTCATTTCAACTATTGCTTTGTATGACGTACATCTGGGTAAGATGACCTGAGAGTCGTGTTGGATGGGTAGGATGTCTTGTAAGCTGCATCTGCTGATACGTTGCATTGCAGGGGCTATGTTGGGTATTGATAGGTTAGGTTATGTTAGGTTAAGTTATTTTTAATAGGTTATGTTAGGTTTGATATGTTATGGTAGGTTTGGTTAGGTTAAGTTAGGTTTGGTAGGTTATGTTAGGTTAGGTAAACCTATAAACTTTGAAGGGTTTTGAACAACTAGGATACAAACCAATTAATTAATAATAATTAATCCTAACATAACCCTGTTCGATTGAAAAACCTTGTGTTATTCGCAATAAGGGAAAATTCCGCACAATTCGAGTACCCACATCAATATATTAACAAAGAAATTTGTATTTTTCCATTTGTCTTCAGTTACGTAATTTTTTTGGCTTTACGCTGAAAAGGCTATTCTTGTTCTTAGCTATTTATCTACTATGAAAATAAATGTCAGCTGAAAAATCGAAGGCCCGTATACACCTTATTTATAGTATGGCTAACTTATGAAGAAAATATCATAGTATTCTAAATTAGGAATTCCAAGTGGCGGCCATCAAAAATTTTCAAATAAGAACAACTTTTAAAAGAATAGTCGTATAACACTTTTACAAGAAAACATTTTTTAGACAATTTAAAGGCAAATATAACGATATCCTATTTAATTAGATCAAATAAAAAATAAACGAGGTATGACACTTTTTGTGGTGCGCGGCAGATGGAGCAGGTATTTGTACGCAGCCAATATAACAATGTGACAATCACCTAACCCCTAATAATGATTTTTATAAGTTAATACAAATTTGTGTTCCCTTAAACTCTTCCATGTTTTCGATGTATTCACCACTGAAAATACAAAAGGAATTGCTTAGACCCTGGTTTGTATTAACAAACTAATAATAAATCCTAACTTAGTTAATAAATATTGAATAAATTGAAACTAGTTTAGCTTATTAATTAACTTATAAAATCATTTTAGGGGTTAGGTGATGTCACATTGTTGTATTGGCTGCGTACAAATACCTGCTCCATCTGCCGCGCACCACAAAAAGTGTCATACCTCGTTTATTTTTTATTTGTTAAAAAAAAGGATATCGTTTGATTTGCCTTTAAATAGTCTAAAAATGTTATTTCGGTAAAAGAATTAAAAGTTGTTCTTATTTAAACTTTTTTGTTGGCCGCCATTTTGAATTCTTACTTTAGAAAATTTTGAAATATTTTTCGTAAGTTGGTCTTACTATTAATAATGTTTATACCAAATTTCAAAACTTTACGGTTTTTGAGAATAAAATAATTTTTTAAAAAAATGGCGGCTCTCTGAGTAACTGAGGACTTTTGGACAATTTAAATGTGATATTTAGATTCTCTCTTAGCACATAATCAAGACCGCAAAAGGTTGGTAGAGTTCTGAAACACCCGTATAATTATTACTTACGACTGCTACAACCAATGGCATGATGATATTATTCACCCATAACCATAACGCCTTGCATGTTTGTCTACTTGTTTCAGTCAATTATCTACATGTGTCTGATAATCTGCTTGTTTGAATTTGTGAGTGAATTAACATTTTTAATCGCAAATTTTTTTATTCTTATATTGCTTTATAAAATGTAATTCCTAATGTTAACATACTTAGCCCTTGGCAATACCTCGCGTCTGAGCTTCATTCAAATCCCAGTACGCACTTCATGAAAGGTCGTGAGGTTCATTAACACGAGTATAGTTAAAATAAAAAGTTCTATATCCCTTCACACAAAACAAACAAACCAGTAAAATCACTGATAACACATGATGCCACAGTTTATGCTGTCCGTTAGGTTTGTGTAACAGCGGGCTGCTACCAAACCCCTCGCTGCTACACAAACACAGCACAGATTCAATATCACCACTACTCTCACTAAGTGAATGCATTGAGTTTAGTATGTAGATTGGAATTATCACCAACGGAGATTCTATCTAACGAATAACCATTAAAATGGCAGATTGATTTCCACTACTTAAAAAAACACTTCTAATATTAATGTTATATGTAAAATTATGTAATATGAACATTACCAGTTTTATGTTGTTTTAAATACACAAACTACAAACTGATTATACACTATCATCCAAATTATATTTGGACATTTTGTTAAAATAATATATATTTTTTAGGTTTTTTTTATAAATTCTATAAAAGTTTTGCAAATATAGTTTTGGAAAAGCTTTGTCTCCAAGAAACGTGATCTTGTTATACTTATTTTAGTTAAATAGATTTTCCATCGTCACAGAGCATCCAGTTCAAAATCACAAATCAATTGGATAATCAAAGAAAGGCGGGAATACAGATTTTAACGCCGAAATCTCTCCTTTGTTATATTTAAATCTTGTTTATTTTCACTTATTTGAAGTGCTACTTGGATGAATGCAGATAAAACAAACGCTTTTATCTTTATGATTAGTTGTTGATGGGTTGAAACAAGCAATAAAGACGTATTTAAGTGAAATATTCTGCCATTTTAGTAAATTAATTACATAATTTAAAAAATACATACAAACAAAATGATAGCTCAGTTACAAATCAGCTGCACAGCAAAAAATAATATGTGAGTCCGCTCTTGCTGGCGTAGTCGTGAACTTATCTGCAAGTGAGTTTACTTAATTTTATAAATCCAATTAGGGGATACCCCTGCACACTTCACGTCCCAAACCCGCCATGTGGCACCACCATACGTGTATGGGTGGTGGGAGGGTCGTCACGTACAGGAAAGTCATGCTATTGGCTTTTTCTTCTGAATCAGTTTGGTAATATTCCCTTTCGAAGTGATTTGTTATGTTCTTCAGTTACCTGTTTTAAGGTTAGGTAGTAGAGGACTGTCTTATTAAATAAAGACAATTTTCATTTTATTTCACTTCACCGATACACTTACGGTAGTTTTTACTCTTTTCGTTATGCTTGTGAAACCTCATTCGTGAAATTTTGTTTTCATCGACATTGCACGCTTACATTGTACAAAATAACCTCTTACAAGTTGCACCGTCCTATATAAGCTCTGTAATTCGTACGGTGAATGGTAACAAAGACTCTGATTGGCTGGTATCAATTTATTTACTATATACCTTAGTTTAACTGAGATAAAATATTTTAAATGCTTTCTTACACGCGTCCAGTTAGAGAATAGGCAACGCCGCCGCTTTCCATAACGTAATTGAGGCCTATGTAGCGTTTGATGTACTGCTTCAAAGTTTCACACACAACAGACAAGGCTTACAAACAAAGCGTTACTACAAATTTTATTAAATTAGTATGACAATAGAAAATAAGGTAAAATTATTACATTATTGTGATTCCTCTGATAATTTAATATACATTCTATTGGCCCTTGAAATACATAGCCTTTTTATACGGTGTGGGAGGCGATATTATTTGCAGATTCGTAAGCATATAAATATGAAATATTCCTCTCCGACAATCTATCACTACTATTACAAAACATTCTTAAAACTTAAGATAAGCATATCGTTAGTCAAGGTAAATTTTGTAAGCGATTGCTTCCGTTTTCCATTTCATTAGTTCTTAGACGTTTTCTATTGCATAACAATTTCATTTAAAATTGTTCCATAGTTTCCACCCTCACAAAAAGTACATAATCAATGTTGCTGTCTACTGAAGTAAATTTGAGTATCCTTAAATCTTTTTTTTTATCTGTATAAAATAAAATATCTATATAGACCTGTAAGTTTGGACTTCAAATTAAATATGTGTGTTTTCCAATTCAGTTCTTGGTATACAATAACTCCCAAATATCTAGTATGGTTATTTTCTAAAACAACACCACATCTAGAGCGGCAGTTTCGTGCTCGTCGGCATAAACAACTTGCGCATTGATGTACTGTACAGAGAATTTCATTGCGTGAATACATGTAACATAGCATTAGTCTTACACGGCTAATGCTATTGAATGAGCTTATATAGCGTATGTGACACACTAAGACAGTATAATTAACTGCATTGTTAACTAATGTTGTCATAAATACTTCATCTTCATATCACTATCATTTCATTGCATGAATACATGTTGTTACACGGCTAATGCTATTGAATGAGCTTATATAGCGTACGTGACACACTAAGACAGTATAATTAACTGCATTGTTAACTAATGTTGTCATAAATACTTCATCTTCATATCACTATCATTTCATTGCATGAATACATGTTGTTACACGGCTAATGTTATTGAATGAGCTTATATAGCGTATGTGACACACTAAGACAGTATAATTAACTGCATTGTTAACTAATGTTGTCATAAATACTTCATCTTCATATCACTATAATTTGTTGGGTAAAATATTATTTATCAGATTAATGATGTTTTCAACAAAAGTCACATAAAGTAAGCCAATTTTACCAACTTGTACTAACCACAGCCCGAACACAGTCCTTCCATACATATAGTAAGCCAACTTTACCAACTTGTACTAACCACAGCCCGAATACAGTCCTTCCATACATAAAGTAAGCCAACTTTACCAACTTGTACTAACCACAGCCCGAACACAGTCCTTACATACATAAAGTAAGCCAACTTTACCAACTTGTACTAACCACAGCCCGAACACAGTCCTTCCATACATAAAGTAAGCCAACTTTACCAACTTGTACTAACCACAGCCCGAACACAGTCCTTCCATACATAAAGTAAGCCAACTTTACCAACTTGTACTAACTACAGCCCGAACACAGTCCTTCCATACATAAAGTAAGCCAACTTTACCAATTTGTACTAACCACAGCCCGAACACAGTCCTTCCACACATAATATTTGTACGACACTTATTTGGTTCTGTGATAGAACAAATGAGTGTTCGTATTTTTCATATATAAGTTTTTGCATGATATTAATTACATGTTTAAAATATTTAACACAAGTTCATAAGGTACAGAAAGCCTTCCTTTTTTATATCTTCAAATACTCTGCTCATCGCAGTATTCCTGTAAGTTATTAAACAAAAGCAAACAACCATCATAGCTTAGTTTAGAGCAGTTATTGAACGTGATATATCCACATAAATAAAGTAATAATTCAGTTGTGTCAAGATAACCATTGTGATACATTTTTTAAGTAATAAGAAACATTTAAGTATGTAAAACACGCCGTTGTGGAATGGAGTGCATTTGGAGATGTGGAGCTTGCACCGTTTTCCTGCAATAATATATGAAAGGAGGCTTGTATTATAGGCCTCAACGCGGCGTTGCCAGTTTTCTATAGCCGCGGCTTTTTGTAAGGGCAAACGTGATCTACAGCCAGTAAAGAATATTTGAACCAAATTCTATGGTTCAAAGACTATAAGTTTTTGAGAAACTGTGATCAGTAAGCCAAAGGTATTTTAAATTTATATTTATAGATTATATTAACAAAATACCGCCCATTATAACTAAACTCTTACGGCCACCTAAGCTATAACAGACTATAAAGAACGTAACTAACTGAATTACAACTGTACGTAGGAACTGGCATATTTGTATTATATGTTAGTTTCTTTACCAACTTAAAAAAATTGTATTTTTATTTAAAAACTAGTAGTAACTCGGGATTGACCATTTTTATAAATAAAGCCAACTTTGTACTATACTGTTTATTTCCTTACTCTGTATGAATCAGTTCTTCACACAGTTCAATTATGTATGGGGAATGGGCACGGTAAGGTTAAAAAAGTCTCCTTATAAAAAGAAGAAAAAATAAAACAAACAATTTTTCCCGTGGAATGACAACAGATTTATTAGTACGATTCAATATTTTAGTGTTTAGCTCTAACTTTATATAACGATTGAAAAATTACATTCTTGTTGCAGAGAAGAAATTTGTTTAAGTGATTTAATGATTTAGGTAGGAAATATACCGAGAGAGTTCTCGCGTAGGACCTAGATTTAAGGCTACTAACTCTAATCGAATCCCTGGAGTACTTCATACTGGTATTCATGAATATTCTACATGCAGTGTGTACTTGTGACGGCAACAACGTGGTTGTAAAAATAACACTTAATAAGCCTTTACCAAATAACAATAACCTTAAAACGAATTTCAATGAGTTTAACATACAAAGCCAATATTTCATAACGCCCATTTTTGTTTTTATAATTTTACCTAAATTCTAAATCTATTTAAATAATTTTTGGTAAAATATAACATATTTACAGTGGGCAAGAGTTAAATCAAACAACATTAAGACAGTTATCAAATTTTAAAATGATAAAACGAGTTATTCAATCATGAATATATATTATTAGCATGTTGATACAGAAAAATACCAACTTCTTACGTTGATTTTATTTGAAGTTCATTTTCAATAATAAAATATTACTAAATTTCGGCCATAATTATGAAACGATTATATGAATGTACTTATTTCCATAAAATATGCCTTTTAGCATCAAATGGCGGTATAAGCAATTCGCCCAATAAGCTAAGTAACTTTAGGACTAAAATTTACCCTTTTAAATGGTTTTAAAGGATTAAATTTTGATGGTTTAAGAATTATAAAATAATATATAACAATACATAACGTCTACTTTATCTTATCTAACTACTTTATACTCTGGCCTTAAAATACCAAACAGGAGTTTACAATATCAATAGTCAACGTAAATCCTAGCAGGGCAAAACAAAACTGAAATATAACACATTCCCGGATCCGACAGAAAAATTGAGATGTGAAAGGATTCCTCCTTTTAGATAATATCCTGTTAAGTCCTTTCTCATGTCAGTCTGCAAAGCGAGATGATCCTGTATTTAACACTTACAATGGAGATGGAATAAAGATCTACAGTTCTTTTTGTTTATTTGTTATAACTGGCCCTTTACATCGGTAGTTATGAGTCTTCCACTTTTACCTAGCTATTACGTAGGTAAACAATTGGGAGTTCTACCCTACCACACTCCACAACAATCACATTTTCTCATAATATACTCTAGGCAGAACTTTAATTTAAACACACCAAAGTATATTCTAAGCAATTAAATGGATGTTAAATTACTCGGTCATTACAGTTTCGCCATGTTACATCACGTACTGCACTATGCACATGTTCAGTATGAAGGTCATGTTGGTATATCATCAGTTATGTATGGTCAATGTATCATCGGAATGCTAACTACGAAGTCTCCTATATAACTAGGTTGCCCAATTCTCATATAGACTATATACGCTGAGTTGTGACGTCAGAGGGTGACCTCCACCCACAGAGTAAGTGTACATTACTTACTCTGTGCCTCCAACACAGCATGCTCAACAATTAAAACTACATACTAAAAACCAATACTTTATTGTTTTGAAGAGTATTTTAGAATTAACTTGTTTACATTTCTGTTATTTTAATATTATACAGCTATTTTTACAAACTGCAACAGCACACCTTACACCAGGCATTTCACAAACATAGTCATGAGAATTCATAATTCAAAACAAAACTATATTCAATATAAAAGAACGTAGAATAAAGTGTCATCGAGAGTACGAATATCAGATGTTTTACATTGTTCCGGTTTGTTTTGTTTACAGCAGTGAAGGTAGAAAAAAGCTGAGGCCTCCCTATGACGTAAATGGATGCGTACTTGTATGAGGGAACCAACTACTATTGAAACAAAAGACTATACACTCAAATGGGTCCGATGAAGACGGTTTTCTTGTTCTGTGAAATTATTTCTTATTCTGTCTTGACAGGTAGCGCTAGCGGTCTTACTCTGTATCTCTACAGCACATGCTGAAGTGACTAAATTACGGCAACAGTCGTCCAAGCACTTATTTGAGACCATTCAATTTTAGATCAACACAGACGCGTGTCTACAGCAAATGCATTGCACTGATAGGTATGTGTTTTTTTTAAGTCAATGCTCGTACCCCATCCCCTGTACACGTTCAGTCAATATGTTCCTACGCTGCAGTGAGATTGTGGTGTGAGCCATTAGTGGTTTGTTAGTTATATACCAACCACAGGTCACCAATCATAATGTATTATTCCCTTATTACAGAAGTCCCAGCCCAACAGTGCTCGTACCCCATCCCCTGTACACGTTCAGTCAATATGTTCCTACGCTGCAGTGAGATTGTGGTGTGAGCCATCAGTGGTTTGTTAGTTATACACCAACCACAGGTCACCAATCTTAATGTATTATTCCCTTATTACAGAAGTCCCACCCCAACAGTGCTCGTACGCCATCCCCTGTACACGTTCAGTCAATATGTTCCTACGCTGCAGTGAGATTGTGGTGTGAGCCATCAGTGGTTTGTTAGTTATACACCAACCACAGGTCACCAATCTTAATGTATTATTCCCTTATTACAGAAGTCCCACCCCAACAGTGCTCGTACGCCATCCCCTGTACACGTTCAGTCAATATGTTCCTACGCTGCAGTGAGATTGTGGTGTGAGCCATTAGTGGTTTGTTAGTTATATACCAACCACAGGTCACCAATCATAATGTATTATTCCCTTATTACAGAAGTCCCAGCCCAACAGTGCTCGTACCCCATCCCCTGTACACGTTCAGTCAATATGTTCCTACGCTGCAGTGAGATTGTGGTGTGAGCCATTAGTGGTTTGTTAGTTATATACCAACCACAGGTCACCAATCATAATGTATTATTCCCTTATTACAGAAGTCCCAGCCCAACAGTGCTCGTAACCCATCCCCTGTACACGTTCAGTCAATATGTTCCTACGCTGCAGTGAGATTGTAGTGTGAGCCATTAGTGGTTTGTTAGTTATATACCAACCACAGGTCACCAATCTTAATGTATTATTGCCTTGTTACAGAAGTCCCAGCCCAACAGTGCTCGTACCCCATCCCCTGTACACGTTCAGTCAATATGTTCCTACGCTGCAGTGAGATTGTGGTGTGAGCCGTTAGTGGTTTGTTAGTTATATACCAACCACAGGTCACCAATCTTAATGTATTATTCCCTTGTTACAGAAGTCCCAGCCCAACAGTGCTCGTACGCCATCCCCTGTATACGTTCAGTCAATATGTAATGTCAATATGTTCCTACGCTGCAGTGAGATTGTGGTGTGAGCCATTAGTGGTTAGTTAGTTATACACCAACCACAGGTCACCAATCTTAATGTATTATTGCCTTGTTACAGAAGTCCCAGCCCAACAGTGCTCGTACGCCATCCCCTGTACACGTTCAGTCAATATTTAATGTCAATATGTTCCTACGCTGCAGTGAGATTGTGGTGTGAGCCATTAGTGGTTAGTTAGTTATACACCAACCACAGGTCACCAATCTTAATGTATTATTGCCTTATTACAGAAGTCCCAGCCCAACAGTGCTCGTACCCCATCCCCTGTACACGTTCAGTCAATATGTTCCTACGCTGCAGTGAGATTGTGGTGTGAGCCGTTAGTGGTTTGTTAGTTATATACCAACCACAGGTCACCAATCTTAATGTATTATTGCCTTGTTACAGAAGTCCCAGCCCAACAGTGCTCGTACCCCATCCCCTGTACACGTTCAGTCAATATGTTCCTACGCTGCAGTGAGATTGTGGTGTGAGCCGTTAGTGGTTTGTTAGTTATATACCAACCACAGGTCACCAATCTTAATGTTTTATTGCCTTGTTACAGAAGTCCCAGCCCAACAGTGCTCGTACCCCATCCCCTGTACACGTTCAGTCAATATGTTCCTACGCTGCAGTGAGATTGTGGTGTGAGCCGTTAGTGGTTTGTTAGTTATATACCAACCACAGGTCACCAATCTTAATGTATTATTGCCTTGTTACAGAAGTCCCAGCCCAACAGTGCTCGTACGCCATCCCCTGTACACGTTCAGTCAATATTTAATGTCAATATGTTCCTACGCTGCAGTGAGATTGTGGTGTGATCCATTAGTGGTTAGTTAGTTATACACCAACCACAGGTCACCAATCTTAATGTATTATTGCCTTGTTACAGAAGTCCCAGCCCAACAGTGCTCGTACCCCATCCCCTGTACACGTTCAGTCAATATGTTCCTACGCTGCAGTGAGATTGTGGTGTGAGCCGTTAGTGGTTTGTTAGTTATATACCAACCACAGGTCACCAATCTTAATGTATTATTGCCTTGTTACAGAAGTCCCAGCCCAACAGTGCTCGTACCCCATCCCCTGTACACGTTCAGTCAATATGTTCCTACGCTGCAGTGAGATTGTGGTGTGAGCCGTTAGTGGTTTGTTAGTTATATACCAACCACAGGTCACCAATCTTAATGTATTATTGCCTTGTTACAGAAGTCCCAGCCCAACAGTGCTCGTACGCCATCCCCTGTACACGTTCAGTCAATATGTTCCTTCGCTGCAGTGAGATTATGGTGTGAGCCATTAGTGGTTTGT
The DNA here is from genome assembly GCA_035578905.1 of Stictocephala bisonia. Taxonomy (NCBI): domain Eukaryota; kingdom Metazoa; phylum Arthropoda; class Insecta; order Hemiptera; family Membracidae; genus Stictocephala; species Stictocephala bisonia. Next base: position 1,193,677 of record JAQJVL010000084.1, read on the forward strand.
TAGTTATATACCAACCACAGATCACCAATCTTAATGTATTATTCTCTTATTACAGAAGTCCCAGCCCAACAGTGCTCGTACCCCATCCCCTGTACACGTTCAGTCAATATGTTCCTACGCTGCAGTGAGATTGTGGTGTGAGCCATTAGTGGTTGGTAGTTATATACCAACCACAGGTCACCAATCTTAATGTATTATTCCCTTGTTACAGAAGTCCCAGCCCAACAGTGTTCGTACCCCATCCCCTGTATACGTTCAGTCAATATGTTCCTACGCTGCAGTGAGATTGTGGTGTGAGCCATTAGTGGTTTGTTAGTTATATACCAACCACAGGTAACCAATCTTAATGTATTGTTCCCTTGTTACAGAAGTCCCAGCCCGACAGTGTTCGTACCCCATCCCCTGTACACGTTCAGTCAATATGTTCATACGCTGCAGTGAGATTGTAGTGTGAGCCATTAGTGGTTTGTTAGTTATACACCAACCACAGGTCACCAATCTTAATGTATTATTCCCTTATTACAGAAGTCCCAGCCCAACAGTGCTCGTACCCCACCCCCTGTACACGTTCAGTCAATATGTTTCTACGCTGCAGTGAGATTGTGGTGTGAGCTATTAGTGGTTTGTTATTTATACACCAACCACAGGTCACCAATCTTAATGTATTATTCCCTTATTACAGAAGTCCCAGCCCAACAGTGCTCGTAACCCATCCCCTGTACACGTTCAGTCAATATGTTCCTACGCTGCAGTGAGATTGTGGTGTGAGCCATTAGTGGTTTGTTAGTTATATACCAACGACAGGTCACCAATCATAATGTATTATTCCCTTATTACAGAAGTCCCAGCCCAACAGTGCTCGTACCCCACCCCCTGTACACGTTCAGTCAATATGTTTCTACGCTGCAGTGAGATTGTGGTGTGAGCTATTAGTGGTTTGTTATTTATACACCAACCACAGGTCACCAATCTTAATGTATTATTCCCTTATTACAGAAGTCCCAGCCCAACAGTGTTCGTACCCCATCCCCTGTACACGTTCAGTCAATATGTTCCTACGCCGCAGTGAGATTGTGGTGTGAGCCATTAGTGGTTTGTTAGTTATATACCAACCACAGGTCACCAATCATAATGTATTATTCCCTTATTACAGAAGTCCCAGCCCAACAGTGCTCGTACCCCACCCCCTGTACACGTTCAGTCAATATGTTTCTACGCTGCAGTGAGATTGTGGTGTGAGCTATTAGTGGTTTGTTATTTATACACCAACCACAGGTCACCAATCTTAATGTATTATTCCCTTGTTACAGAAGTCCCAGCCCAAGAGTGCTCGTACCCCATCCCCTGTACACGTTCAGTCAATATGTTCCTACGCTGCAGTGAGATTATGGTGTGAGCCATTAGTGGTTTGTTAGTTATATACCAACGACAGGTCACCAATCATAATGTATTATTCCCTTGTTACAGAAGTCTCAGCCCAACAGTGCTCGTACGCCATCCCCTGTACACGTTCAGTCAATATGTTCCTACGCTGCAGTGAGATTGTGGTGTGAGCCATTAGTGGTTTGTTAGTTATATACCAACGACAGGTCACCAATCATAATGTATTATTCCCTTGTTACAGAAGTCCCAGCCCAACAGTGTTCGTACCCCATCCCCTGTACACGTTCAGTCAATATGTTCCTACGCTGCAGTGAGATTGTGGTGTGAGCCATTAGTGGTTTGTTAGTTATATACCAACCACAGGTAACCAATCTTAATGTATTGTTCCCTTATTACAGAAGTCCCAGCCCAACAGTGTTCGTACCCCATCCCCTGTACACGTTCAGTCAATATGTTCCTACGCTGCAGTGAGATTGTGGTGTGAGCTATTAGTGGTTTGTTAGTTATATACCAACGACAGGTCACCAATCATAATGTATTATTCCCTTGTTACAGAAGTCCCAGCCCAACAGTGTTCGTACCCCATCCCCTGTACACGTTCAGTCAATATGTTCCTACGCTGCAGTGAGATTATGGTGTGAGCCATTAGTGGTTTGTTAGTTATATACCAACGACAGGTCACCAATCATAATGTATTATTCCCTTGTTACAGAAGTCCCAGCCCAACAGTGTTCGTACCCCATCCCCTGTACACGTTCAGTCAATATGTTCCTACGCTGCAGTGAGATTGTGGTGTGAGCTATTAGTGGTTTGTTAGTTATACACCAACCACAGGTCACCAATCATAATGTATTATTCCCTTATTACAGAAGTCCCAGCCCAACAGTGCTCGTACCCCATCCCCTGTACACGTTCAGTCAATATGTTCCTACGCTGCAGTGAGATTGTGGTGTGAGCTATTAGTGGTTTGTTAGTTATACACCAACCACAGGTCACCAATCTTAATGTATTATTCCCTTATTACAGAAGTCCCAGCCCAACAGTGCTCGTACGCCATCCCCTGTACACGTTCAGTCAATATGTTCCTACGCTGCAGTGAGATTGTGGTGTGAGCCGTTAGTGGTTTGTTAGTTATATACCAACCACAGGTCACCAATCTTAATGTATTATTGCCTTGTTACAGAAGTCCCAGCCCGACAGTGTTCGTACCCCATCCCCTGTACACGTTCAGTCAATATGTTCCTACGCTGCAGTGAGATTGTGGTGTGAGCCATTAGTGGTTTGTTAGTTATATACCAACCACAGGTCACCAATCATAATGTATTATTCCCTTATTACAGAAGTCCCAGCCCAACAGTGCTCGTACGCCATCCCCTGTACACGTTCAGTCAATATGTTCCTACGCTGCAGTGAGATTGTGGTGTGAGCCATTAGTGGTTTGTTAGTTATATACCAACCACAGGTCACCAATCTTAATGTATTATTCCCTTGTTACAGAAGTCCCAGCCCAACAGTGCTCGCGTACTTAACTGTACTAACCGTTCTCAACACTGGCTACTATTTCATTTTTGATGCGACTAAATAGTCTATAAACGTTTATTAAGTATTATTATAGTGTTATTATTATTAACAGCAACAGTGTTCTAAATCCACTAGAAATAACACAAAAACACTTTATTAGTATCATTTCACTAAAATCTAAGCCTGAACCTTCCTTACCACTCTTTCGTTTTTTCAAAATCCTTCAGTTAAAATACACTTTCATTTTTAAAGTTCTTAAGACATTTTTCATTCGAAGTGGAAATGACGAAACAAAGCAATTTCAATTTTATACCCGAGCTGCTTCAAAGTTTACTTGTATCAAACCCAAGGTGAAAAAATAATCTATCGAAAAACCATTTTATTTCTAGGTCCACATACATTTAATAAACTACCAGAAGAACTAAAGCATGCCAAAAATGTCAACTTATTTCAAATAAAACTAAAACTTCTTGATAAAGATGATATTGACGATTTACTTATGATACTACTATAAATTTGTTTCTATGTTTATAAATCTCTTAATTTGTTCTAGAGTTATAATAAATCTGCCTCTATGTTTATTAATCTTTTAATTTGTTCTCTAATTTAGATTTGTATTTAAATTTGAAACTTTCCTCTTTATAATTTGATTTTTTAAATCTTAAAGTAAAATTAATATCTGTTTCTCCTCTTTGTTAATAGGCCCCTGTAATGTAATGACACTGCAGTGGGCCGCTAAGCTTTACTAGTTATTTATAGACTGTCTAGTGTAAGTTTTAATATTAATTTATATTGTGCTTATCATCTCTAAGTTACTTGACACGATGGCAAGTTATTCCAAGTTTGAGAATTGTTATTTTTGTAATAGATTTTTTTTGAATAGATATTTTCTTATTTCTTATATTATTATTATTATTGTGGTGTGATTACTCAGGTGTTGCGAAAAGTATAATTTTCTTGCATAATCTATCTTCATTTTTAATTTTGTAAATTAATTATGTTATATTTTAAGTTTAAGTCTTCTATTTAAGGAATGGTTTTATTTTGTTTGAACTATGGAAAAGCTTTTTTTATAGAAAGGGATAGAGATTTAAAACCAATACATCAACCAATTAATCACCAAATTGCTAGGTCGTTTAAATTAGCGATACCAAACCAGTAAATTCAACAACGGCTGTTGCAGTAGTTTTGTTCAATAGATAAAATATTACGTGATTAACATTTTGAATGACAACCCCCGCCCCACCCCCAAATGTACAAAATGGTGGTGTTAATAAATTTCCCTCCACCTACTCTTTCACTTACGGATATCGATACAAAATATTGGGAAGAGATGAAATATGACATGTTGACTAAGAAATATTGACAGTGTGACGTGAGTTACTTTCTGTAGGCTTCTAACACACGTCGATATTGAAATATATTTGAAACATTTTTTTAATGGATCAAAATTAATTTTATTCATTCCGTAATATGTTGGAAATATCTATTAAATTTGTATTTATAAAATTACACACCATAATATATTTTGTAATTATATTACATAACTTCAAATATTTCCTTTCGTGTAAACTAAAGAATTGTTATAGGTCTTCTTATATACATCTTTGTTTCTTATTTATAGAGAACAAATACGTTTCGGATTACTTCTTGAAAATAATGAATAGGTTATTTTTAATTTCAACACAGTGAAACGTCATTTATTCATTATTAAAACGCCGTAGAGATATGGACAAATATAAGGGGCGAATGAGTGTGATGAATGTAGACGAACGAAAGTAGTCATTGTTACTAACCTGAGAAAGGGCTATTTATTAGTAGCCTAATAGCCAGGGCAATAAAACGACCTAAAGCTTTACGTGGAAACCGACCACATGGTATAGGTCTACCTCTGTTTGTAGTTGTGAAGTGAGGTCTTAATTCTTCAATAATTTCTCCTTGAAGGGTATGGGAAGCCTTCAAAGTATACATTTTTCGGCCTTAATAATCACATGAACAAATATTTAAATGATTCGATAAGTAACAGTTCTCCAAATGTAAATAACGATTTCCAAAAAGTTTTAACAGCCATTGGAAAGTAAACAATGGTGTTTGTATTATTGAGGAGGTTATATATTTTATAATGTTAAACAAGGGAAAATTGTGAGCATGGTTTTATTCGCATTCGACTGTTGGGCAACACTCCACTCGTTTTGAAGGTTTCAATGGTAATCAAATTCAGTTATTTTGTTATTTATTTAATTAATCTTCAGCTGTTAAACAAAAATAAACGAACAGAGCACGTTAGAAATAGGCTAAGTAAAGCCATTGGGTGTTTTTAGAAATATATAGGTGGCAGCGCAAGTAACGTGAAATATATAGTCTACATAACGTTTTAACGTAACTCTAGATAACTCTACATTGTGATTTTACGTTATACAGTTAACCTATATTATTTGTAGTCAAGTCACAGAGGTGTAACGAGCGCAGTTAGTGACGGGTTGGCTTAGTTTTGTATAATTGATGTAATTATGAAAAAACTAAAATTATTCAAAATTTTTGCTGTAATTTCGTTATATTTAAACCGTCTGATATTGTTGTATTAATGGTTGAGCGCACTCCTTATTATAAAAACACGATCATATAAAGTTAGCCGGCTAAATGAGACAATTTATGACGTAGAATCTGTATAACCTTGATCATATTATTACTTACACAGACCTACCAATTATTGATCATGAACGTAAAGTTCACTCTTACAAGGTATTCGATGCCTAAAAAGAAGATAAATTTCAAATGATTATTAACAAGTTGCAGGATTATAAAATATTAAACCTTAAATTTTCAAATATCTTTCCTAAATTAATGAACAATTAAAGAACACTCGCAGCACTAAAGTTGTACGTTTTAATCAGAAACAGACTGTCCCTCACTGTGATGTGGTTGACCAAGATGTAATCTGCTGGGGACTGTGACCAACGAGTCTGTCTCATTATAAGCCTGTAACAGGAGCGGCTGGAAACAAATCTAATGAACAATTAAAGAACACTCGCAGCACTAAAGTTGTACGTTTTCATCAGAAACAGACTGTCCCTCACTGTGATGTGGTTGACCAAGATGTAATCTGTTGGGGACTGTGACCAACGAGTCTGTATCATTATAAGCCTGTAACAGGAGCGGCTGGAAACAAATCTAATGAACAATTAAAGAACACTCGCAGCACTAAAGTTGTACGTTTTCATCAGAAACAGACTGTCCCTCACTGTGATGTGGTTGACCAAGATGTAATCTGCTGGGGACTGTGACCAACGGGTCTGTATTATTATAAGCCTGTAACAGGAGCGGCTGGAAACAAATCTAATGAACAATTAAAGAACACTCGCAGCACTAAAGTTGTACGTTTTAATCAGAAACAGACTGTCCCTCACTGTGATGTGGTTGACCAAGATGTAATCTGTTGGGGACTGTGACCAACGAGTCTGTCTCATTATAAGCCTGTAACAGGAGCGGCTGGAAACAAATCTAATGAACAATTAAAGAACACTCGCAGCACTAAAGTTGTACGTTTTAATCAGAAACAGACTGTCCCTCACTGTGATGTGGTTGACCAAGATGTAATCTGCTGGGGACTGTGACCAACGGGTCTGTATCATTATAAGCCTGTAACAGGAGCGGCTGGAAACAAATCTAATGAACAATTAAAGAACACTCGCAGCACTAAAGTTGTACGTTTTCATCAGAAACAGACTGTCCCTCACTGTGATGTGGTTGACCAAGATGTAATCTGCTGGGGACTGTGACCAACGGGTCTGTCTCATTATAAGCCTGTAACAGGAGCGGCTGGAAACAAATCTAATGAACAATTAAAGAACAATCGCAGCACTAAAGTTGTACGTTTTAATCAGAAACAGACTGTCCCTCACAGTGATGTGGTTGACCAAGATGCAATCTGCTGGGGACTGTGACCTAGGTCTGTCTCATTATAAGCCTGTAACAGGAGCGGCTGTAAACAAATCTAATGAACAATTAAAGCACTAAAGTTGTACGTTTTCATCAGAAACAGACTGTCCCTCACTGTGATGTGGTTGACCAAGATGTAATCTGCTGGGGACTGTGACCTACGGTCTGTCTCATTATAAGCCTGTAAAAGGAGCGGCTGGAAACAAATCTAATGAACAATTAAAGAACAATCGCAGCACTAAAGTTGTACGTTTTCATCAGAAACAGACTGTCCCTCACTGTGATGTGGTTGACCAAGATGTAATCTGCTGGGGACTGTGACCTACGGTCTGTCTCATTATAAGCCTGTAACAGTAGCGGCTGGAAATAAATGTAATGAACAATGAAGACACTGGCAGCTCTCATACAAATGTATATAAAGCATTTTTTTTATTCATTAACAATAGTATTACCAAAATGGCAATGGTTTAAGTAGTTTAAATTAAAAATATAATATATAAGAGAATATCTATAAAAAAATTAGTAAAATTGTAAAAAAAATACTATACTATACAATATAACTGTTATTAAAATATTAATTGTCCTTGAATGATTTCATTATAATATTTTGATAAGAATTCTCTTCATTTTACTTTGAAAACTTTACTTTGTACTTCTTATTGCTACAATTTATTAACTTTTTTCAAACGAGGTATAAATATGAATTGTAATAAATTAGATAATGAGTCAATATTAAGTATATACCCACCAGTGTCTAAGAAACACACCAAAATAACAAACGTACAGCGAAAATACCAATAAATTGTTCACCGATAAACCTTAATGTGTGCTAAAATGGATACGTGCATATTAGTGTAAAATTGTATACAGGCACGTTTAATGTGTATTAAAATGGATACGTGCATATTAGTGTAATATTGTATACAGGCACGTTTAATGTGTATTAAAATGGATACGTGCATATTAGTGTAATATGGTATACAGGCACGTTTAATGTGTATTAAAATGGATATGTGCATATTAGTGTAATATTGTATACAGGCACGTTTAATATGTATTAAAATGGATACGTGCATATAAGTGTAATACTGTATACAGGCACGTTTAATGTGTATTAAAATGGATACGTGCATATTAGTGTAATACTGTATACAGGCACGTTTAATGTGTATTAAAATGGATACGTGCATATTAGTGTAATACTGTATACAGGCACGTTTAATGTGTATTAAAATGGATACGTGCGTATACAGGCACGTTTAATGTGTATTAAAATGGATACGTGCATATTAGTGTAATATTGTATACAGGGATGTTTAATGTGTATTAAAATGGATACGTGCATATTAGTGTAATACTGTATACAGGCACGTTTAATGTGTATTAAAATGGATACGTGCATATTAGTGTAATACTGTATACAGGCACGTTTAATATGTATTAAAATGGAGACGTGCATATCAGTGTAATACTGTATACAGGGATGTTTAATGTGTATTAAAATGGATACGTGCATATTAGTGTAATACTGTATACAGGCACGTTTAATGTGTATTAAAATGGATACGTGCATATTAGTGTAATACTGTATACAGGCACGTTTAATGTGTATTAAAATGGATACGTGCATATTAGTGTAATATTGTATACAGGGATGTTTAATGTGTATTAAAATGGATACGTGCATATTAGTGTAATACTGTATACAGGCACGTTTAATGTGTATTAAAATGGATACGTGCATATTAGTGTAATACTGTATACAGGCACGTTTAATGTGTATTAAAATGGATACGTGCATATTAGTGTAATACTGTATACAGGCACGTTTAATGTGTATTAAAATGGATATGTGCATATTAGTGTAATACTGTATACAGGCACGTTTAATGTGTATTAAAATGGATAAGTGCATATTAGTGTAATACTGTATACAGGCACGTTTAATGTGTATTAATATGGATACGTGCATATTAGTGTAATACTGTATACAGGCACGTTTAATGTGTATTAAAATGGATACGTGCATATTAGTGTAATATTGTATACAGGGATGTTTAATGTGTATTAAAATGGATACGTGCATGTTAGTGTAATATTGTATACAGGGATGTTTAATACGTATTAAAATGGATACGTGCATATTAGTGTAATACTGTATACAGGTACGTTTAATATGTATTAAAATGGAGACGTGCATATTAGTGTAATACTGTATACAGGCACGTTTAATATGTATTAAAATGGAGACGTGCATATTAGTGTAATACTGTATACGGGCACGTTTAATGTGTATTAAAATGGATACGTGCATATTAGTGTAATATTGTATACAGGGATGTTTAATATGTGTTTAAATGGAGACGTGCATATTAGTGTAATACTGTATACAGGCACGTTTAATATGTATTAAAATGGAGACGTGCATATTAGTGTAATACTGTATACAAGCACGTTTAATATGTATTAAAATGGAGACGTGCATATTAGTGTAAAACTGTATGCAGGCACGTTTAATATGTATTAAAATGGAGACGTGCATATTAGTGTAATACTGTATGCAGGCACGTTTAATGTGCATTAAAATGGATACGTGCATGTTAGTGTAATATTGTATACAGGGATGTTTAATGTGTATTAAAATGGATACGTGCATATTAGTGTAATATTGTATACAGGCACGTTTAATGTGTATTAAAATGGATACGTGCATATTAGTGTAATACTGTATACAGGGATGTTTAATGTGTATTAAAATGGATATGTGCATATTAGTGTAATACTGTATACAGGCACGTTTAATGTGTATTAAAATGGATACGTGCATATTAGTGCAATAGTGTAAACAGACACGTTTAATATGTATTAAAATGGAGACGTGCATATTAGTGTAATACTGTATACAGGGATGTTTAATGTGTATTAAAATGGATATGTGCATATTAGTGTAATATTGTATACAGGGATGTTTAATATGTATTAAAATGGATACGTGCATATTAGTGTAATACTGTATACGGGCACGTTTAATGTATATTAAAATGGATACGTGCATATTAGTGTAATACTGTATACGGGCACGTTTAATGTGTATTAAAATGGATACGTGCATATTAGTGTAATACTGTATACAGGCACGTTTAATATGTATTAAAAAGGATACGTGCATATTAGTGTAATACAGTATACAGGCACGTTTAATATGTATTAAAATAGGTACGTGCATATTAGTGTAATACTGTATACAGGGATGTTTAATGTTATTAAGATGGATACGTGCATATTAGTGTAATACTGTATACAGGCACGTTTAATGTGTATTAAAATGGATACGTGCATATTAGTGTAATATTGTATACATGCACGTTTAATGTGTATTAAAATGGATACGTGCATATTAGTGTAATATTGTATACAGGCACGTTTAATGTGTATTAAAATGGATACGTGCATATTAGTGTAATACTGTATACAGGGATGTTTAATGTGTATTAAAATGGATACGTGCATATTAGTGTAATACTGTATACAGGGATGTTTAATGTGTATTAAAATGGATACGTGCATATTAGTGTAATACTGTATACAGGCACGTTTAATGTGTATTAAAATGGATACGTGCATATTAGTGTAATATTGTATACAGGGATGTTTAAAATGTATTAAAATGGATACGTGCATATTAGTGTAATACTGTATACAGGCACGTTTAATGTGTATTAAAATGGATACGTGCATATTAGTGTAATATTGTATACAGGCACGTTTAATATGTATTAAAATGGATACGTGCATATTAGTGTAATACTGTATACAGGCACGTTTAATATGTATTAAAATGGATACCTGCATATTAGTGTAATACTGTATACAGGCACGTTTAATATGTATTAAAATGGATACCTGCATATTAGTGTAATACTGTATACAGGCACGTTTAATATGTATTAAAATGGATGCGTGCATATTAGTGTAATACTGTATACAGGGATGTTTAATGTGTATTAAAATGGATACGTGCATATTAGTGTAATATTGTATACAGGCATGTTTAGTGTGTATTAAAATGGATACGTGCATATTAGTGTAATACTGTATACAGGACCGTTTAATGTGTATTGTTCCCCCGTCATTTAGATACAATACAGAGACAAAAAACAGACACCGCATCCTATAGTGCGCTGAATGGGTGTCGAATTATGGAAATTTGGGGTTTCGAGTACTTTCTTCTCCAATTCGTCATGCGGATGGCAGAGGAGCACCGCTGTCAATTCTCCCATTGATGTCTCCAAATCCATAACAATTGGATTGACGTAGATGTTATCAATACAAATGTCAATAGGTTTGCATTAAGTACTGAGGCACCACCAATAGTTAAGCGATGGGTGAATGTGAAGTCAACAAGAAACATAGATGAAAAGGGCTCAATGGTTTTTTTTAAATAATTGAAACGAGGTACAGTGTGTGGGTACATTTACAGATCTAGAATATAATTAGAGTAGAATATAATAATTGTATTAATTTGCATAAAAAATCACACGCAATGTACCTCAATTGTCAGTAATAATATTTAAAACTACGCGATCGTTAATTCATAAAACTTAGTATAAACGCTAGAAGCGCAAGTGGAAAACTTGAAATTGTCAAAATTTAAAATAAGAAGTTCCTAATGCAGATACTGTATAGTAGTTTTGGGCATTTTGTACATTGTAAAAGAATAAAGCTGATTTTCCTAAATATTTGTTTACTTTTCTAGTATTTTTAGTAGCGAAAACCTTGCAGCTAAAGCATTTGCACACCTATTAAAATTTTCATAGCTGTTTTTACTAAAATTATAAAGTTAAACACGACACTGTTTGACTTAAAAAACTATAAAAAAGCAACATTCTCCATATTTAAAAAAAGGTTTATTTTTATAATTATTTTACTCTAATCACGATATTAAAAAATTGATGAGATCTTTTTCAAGTATATATATAACACTTGCACGGTATATATATATTTATTTATTTATCTTTGAATGGAATGTGTTTGTGCACGGATTCGCCAGAAGTTCTGTATTATCGTTCGTTATCTTAGCAACAAATGTCTGTGCAGTTCTGTATAAGAAACTCTTACTGGAGTTTGTTCTTATTAGTTGGATTACAATATTTCCGTATCTAATTAATAGGTAGTGCTCGTTTTGTCTTTGAACACTTACTCTACTAAATTCACACAATTATATAAATATATATTCATAGAAATCTAAAATTTAGGACCTAAATCAGAATGTGTTTTTGGATGACAAAATATTCATTTTAAAATTGTATTAAAAGTTTTAATCATTTTTATCATAGTTGGAACAAAAAAAGTACCGGAGTATTAACTAGTTTTCACTGTTCATCGACTTTACACTTTTAATACTCATTTAAACCGTAAATGTGTCGCATTTATATTTTCTTCGTGGTAAATAGTAATTAATTATTTCAATAAGTTTTATACATTTCAGAATTTTAACTTTTCAAGATAAAAAAGTTCTTATCAATATCCTGACACAAATTTTTCTTGGCTTCTAGAGGTAGTAAAATTAGTCACGTTGTAATCCTTATGAAATGTATGGTTAGGAAACATTACTTTTACATGATAAATTTAAAGTTATTTTAAATCATTACATTTACCTACGCATATAAAAGAACCGTATTGTAATTAATTTTACGACCTCTAAACATTGTTTCATGATATTGATAATATTTTTTTTTTAATTTAAAATTCTGAAATTTGTTGAACTTATATAAAACATTCCTTTCAACTGCGTAATTAAAATAAAAATGTTATGCACTAACTCGTTTTCGAGTAATAAAAGTGTAAAGTTCATGCACGAGAAATTAAGCTGTGTCAATCGAAAGTGTGCTTATAAAAATTATTAGTAATTGATAAAATATAAAAATAGTTCAAAATTAACTTTTAACTCTTAGATTAATAAAGTGACATTATTTGAGATGATCTTCGCAGAAACCCGAAAATGCAGTTTAATTTAAATAAAAACCATTTAAAAAGAAGGAATTAGAACTGTACATATACATGTTTTTAATAGTTAAATATTAATGATTATTTAATTTTGTATTTAAATTTTTAATGTTGTTTTTATTATTTCACATTTTTTTATGTATGGATTTAGAAAATATATCATAGTTATGCATATGTAGCAGGCACAGAACTCCGAAAGCAAATAATTTATTAAGAACTCCATGGCCATTGAATGGCCTGATATATTGTTGTACGTAAAGATCTAATCTCCCTTTGTCCCCCGTTCTTTCACAGAACAGGTTTGCATAACAACAGAAATTGCTAACTTTAACCTTGTCGCATAAGGTATTCATTATCAATGTTCTATCACTATGCGTTTTCTAAAAGTACATGTTTTTATTCAGTTTACTTTGCGATTATTTTTACAATGTTTATAATAATTAAATGTTACCGGTACAAACTTTCTCCTTTTTCCTTTGTTATTTCAGATTGTTTCAAAAATGTACAAAGCTTGTTAAAGAAATAATATTTGAAATAGTTTATTGTGTTGATTTATAATTTTTTTAAATAAGATACCTAATATAAACTTTTATGCTGAACTGATATATCCAAAAATAATCTCCACAGTTCCACAATTCTTTCTTATTTAAATAAAAGTATGGAAAAAATAATCTTCAAAAACAGCTGTTTTAGGTAAACAACCTTCAACAACTTGAATTGTGTCTTCCAGATTTCGGCCTCCAGCCCCAATTTAATCGGGTGTTAACTAAAATATTTTTAATTCACATCTTTACTGAAAATTTAATCAAACAAGTTAGAGCAATTCTTTTCAGAAAATTCAAAATTTCCGCAATTTTTTTTCCATAAAAATAAAAAAGCTAAAATTTTTAAAAAGTGAAAAAAAGGTCCGGGCATATTGGCTAAACACACCTAAATACCAAAATATCCATCCGTTTGATCTCCAGCGAAGTAAACAGGTACATATACGGACAGACACCAAAATAATTTTAAAAAATACACTCTCTTTCGGGTTTAGGGGGCCCTAAAGTTGATTTTTAAACCAACTTGTAACAACACATTTTTTGGACGATCACAATACTTTCTCTATGCTAACGCATCTAGCAGAAAGTAAAATGTGCATACATTATGTCCTTCAAATAGTTATTGAGTTAAGTTGAACATAATACAGCTGATAAATGTAATATGTTAGTTTATTGAAATTCGGAAGAGATGTTTATCCAAAGGTAGTTTGTGGTCTGCCATTATGTTCCAAACGTATTTTTAAGACTAGTGGACACCACTCCATGCTTCGCGTGACACATCACAATATACCTTGAATAATAAAAACACTTAACTGTGACATCGGTGGTATTGTCATTGTTGTTGGCAATTCTGATTCTGTTGTTCGTGTTGTGATCAGTTTGACATTTTTCATTTACTTTTAATTTACGATTAATTATTTTAAATGTTTTTTTTTACAATCCGAGTGAAGCGAACCTGAATAGTTGAAAAACAATAAAATATTAGACATTACTAACTACTATAAATATTTAAATAGTTTAAATTTTTTTAACAAGAGAAACAAGTCAAAATACTTTAAAATAAAATGTTTTCAAAAGTAGTCTTCTGTTGCTCAGTAGTACACGAATAAAACTTAATATTTTCTGTGATGTAACATAATCGACAATAGATGCGCATTTTCCTGTAATGTTGCATTTGAGTCTTAAAGCAGGCTCTGGTATAAATAAATTTCCTTACACCATTTTTGGCTGAGACATTCATTTTATACAAGAAAATATTAGTTAAAATAAGCTCTCTAGTTGGTAACTTCATTGTAAGTTTCGAAGCGTTCAAAGCAAAATATTCAAATGAGTTCTTCCTTCTAACTAACTACGCGTTTTTACAAAACGAAATAACAAACTGCAGTAATATTTAAATTTAAAACTTTAGCATTATAATTTGTACAACTACACTAGCTGTTTACTCGTGCTTTGCCACGGAATAACGATATGTTTATGTTACATTAACAAATATTCATTTATATAAGAGTTACTTAGCATATTTCCACAGTTTTAATTTAATTTCTTTTTATTTAACAACTGATGATCATTGCAATAACATTGAAACTTTGAAGGCCAGTGCGGTGGAGCGTAGAGTAACCTTATCAGGCGTATATCCAACAATTGCCCAAGACGATTGGAGGCCCTGTGTAGGAATGTACACCATAGAGGTGTTGATTAGTGGACAAACAAACCAACAGTCAAGCAGACATTCGATTTTATATATACAGAAGGTATTGCGAAGAAAGCGTACAGCCTGTCAGGTTTATGTTTAGCGAGGGTAAGACAAGGGACACATTCTGCCCTTGAGGCAGCGGAATATGACGGGCGAAAAAAGCGAACACACCAATTAATGCTTTCATGTTTAGTCTTTGTTGAATATGTATATGTAACACATCAATATACAGAACGCTTGATATATTTTTTATTTGTTTAAATGAAATTAATAGAAAAATAACCTGCATTTAAGTTGGATATATGAAGGGCATATTTAATATTTGTAATGTAAATATATTCTAAGGGCTGAGAAGTACGTCATCGTCACACCATTACTCATATTATTTGACAAAGCGTAAGTATCCCACCCAGCAGTACACAATTCTTATTTATTACCCTCGTTTTAGTTGTACGCAAAATGGAGCTATAAGCCTAAGTAAAGATGAGTGTGATATTTTATTATTTTGCGTGTATCCAAATATTACATAAGGTGCGATACATTCATATGAAAGTCATCAGTCAACTATAAAATGTAATAAACGTAGGTCTACTCTTCCTAAATATCAGTTATAAATGAAACTTAGACTAAAGCTAGAAATGAAATCTGTCATCTCAACTTATATACAGTGAAACCACGACTCTCGACTTATATACAATGAAACCACGACTCTCGACTTATATACAGTGAAACCACGACTCTCGACTTATATACAGTGAAACCACGACTCTTGACCTATAAACAATGAAACCACGACTCTCGACTTCTAAAATCAATCACCGAATAGAGTACTTTTATTAATAGACTAAAACTACACCTCATAGAAGACCACACTCACCAAGTAGATTAGAACTCACATCGAGAAGTGACGACTCCTCATTTTCCAAATCGTTGAGAAGACAGCGATGTACGATAGTAGTTTTTTTAATAATAATAATTGCTTTATTTTAACAAAGGTTTGTATGAAATGGTGAACTTAAGACTAATAACTTACGTCCTCTCTTACAGTTAATACCTTACGTCCTCTCTTACAGTTAATAACTTACGTCCTCTCTTACAGTTAATAACTTACGTCCTCTCTTACAGTTAATAACTTACGTCCTCTCTTACAGTTAATAACTTACGTCCTCTCTTACAGTTAATAACTTACGTCCTCTCTTACAGTTAATAACTTACGTCCTCTCTTACAGTTAATAACTTACGTCCTCTCTTACAGTTAATAACTTACGTCCTCTCTTACAGTTAATAACTTACGTCCTCTCTTACAGTTAATAACTTACGTCCTCTCTTACAGTTAATAACTTACGTCCTCTCTTACAGTTAATAACTTACGTCCTCTCTTACAGTTAATAACTTACGTCCTCTCTTACAGTTAATCATTATATTGAAGATGACTTTACTTCCTTATATAACATCCTTTTAATCCTAATAATAACACGATTTTACTTAATACAGTTTAATTACTAATATTTGAAGTCAAAAGTTACATGCCGAGGCCGAAGGCCGAGGTGTCACGAGCGTAGCGAGTGACGGGGTTGACACGCGAAGCATGCAGGGGTGTCCCCTAGTTTGGTTTAATTCTTTGAGTATTATTATTACAAACTGACTCTGTCACAACAAACAAACTTACGTCGAAACATGACAAAATTCAGGATGTGCGATGAACTGACAAAACGACGGAGAGATGTAAAAGGATTTCTCCTTTTAGTTAATATCCTTTTAAGTTCTTTATCGTGTCAATCTACAAAGCAAGATGATCCTGTCTTTAACGCCAACAGCCCTGATGGAATTAGGCCCTTCAATTGTACTGCTTTCATTCGCAATACTTTACACTTTACTAAAATATTTCAATACAGAAATGTTATTCAATCGATATGCTATGAATTTATTGTTCACTTTACACTTAATATTAGATAATCAAAATTATCCTTAAATGACTGCCCATACGAATCTAAACATACAAAGAATACAGATACAGTGGTATGGATTTACCCACCAAACCATATTCATACAGTGGAATTGACCCACCCGCCCACCTACATACGTAGAGTGGTATGGACCCACCCACACACACACACACACACACATACACGTAGGGTGGAATTGACCCACCCGACCACCTACACGTACAGTGGTATTGATCCACCCACCCACTCTTACACATACGGTGGAATTAACTCAGCAGGTTAATATCATTATACAAGTAAGGGCGGGTGCGTGGGTCTATACAACCTTACGTATATGAGCAGGTGGGTGGGCACGTACAATGGTAATGATCCACTCGTACACGTACAATGGTAATGAACCACCCACCCACACACGTACAATGGTGATGACCCACCTACCTATCCATACACATATGGTGTTTAAGGTTATTATAAGTGGTAGTTAATAGTTTATAGATTTTATGTTGATGTTGTTTAAGTAACACAGCTACTATATACACGCATATGCAAAATAATCAAAAAGCGTTGCTCTTTTTGCAATTTATACCACAAATGATCATCAGATTATAAAATTTCAAATAATTCACTTCCGTAAAATATTTTAATTGTAAACTAAAAAAAATATTAAACATTTTTTCTGATGATTTTTATTTATATTTTATTTTACGACGAACGAAACTTAGTACAAATAAGTATACCGTTGTATGGTTATAGGCTATATAACAAATGTTCTATGCCCGACCTCAGGCTAAATACGTATTTAGATCATATAACAATTAATTTATAATGTATGAAAATGTAGACATTACAATAAAAAGTATTCTTTCCTGAAATACATTTAACCATAATTCACTAAACAAAAGACCCTCCTTTTAGTGTGGTTGACCAAATAAATAATCTGATGAGGGCTGGGACCAAGGCTCTGTCTCATTACAAATATGTAATTGGACCGTTTTACGCAAACACAGCTGGGAAAGTTCTTCTGTATTGACTGAGGCTCCTTTTGGTGTTGACCAAACAACTAATCTGATGAGAGCTGAGACCAAGGTTCTGTCTCATTACAAATATGTAATTGGACCGTTTTACGTAAAAACAGCTGGGACATGTCTTCTGTAGTGACTGAGGCCCTCCTTTTGGTGTGGTTGACCAAACAACTAATCTGATGAGAACTGGGACCAAGGTTCTGTCTCATTAGAAATATGTCACTGGATTGTTTTACGAATTGAAGCTGGGAAAGGTGTCTTATACAATTTATCAAGTTATGTTTCACCTGTTTCTGTCAACCTAAACAATATGAGAATACTAGTAAACGAGATTCGGTAATATTACTTTACTATTTACGAAAATAATAGCAAACCTCTTCCTTCTTATCAATATTTATATACAACTTAGTCTATCATAATTTTAAAATTTGTTCAGGAAAAGACATCACGCATTAAAATGGCGTTTAAATGAATATTATTTAAAGGCAATATACTTTGACATTATAGTACGTTGATTAATAAGGACTGACACCTGAGGAAATAAATAACTGCTACAAAGCTGAAATGGTTGCCATATAGGTGTCACTGGTCATTCCTATGACAGACAACCTGGGATGATCGTCTACTTGTGTCGGGAGGTGGTGGGGATTACGGCCTCTTGTCATGCAAATTGCTACAGGCTAATTTCTGCCACTCAGCATGAACGTTCTGTACTGCCCTAAGTTGAAATTATTGAATCGTGAGCTATATATGTGTAATAGTCTTCACAAATGAAGCCTAAATCATTGTTATGATGTTTAATAACACTAAAGTTTGATTTTTCCTTTATTAGGCATTGCAAAATGTAAATTTTAGAGGAAATAACACATAAAGCCACAGTTACAACAAGATAACAGTAAATTAGTCATCAAGCAACTAACCACGATATCATTAGCATCATATTTGAGGAATAAGTTAATTTATGACAGCTCAATAAAGTGCCGTTGAATAGCGGCTAAACAAGCAACGACACTTGTAGAGTGCATTTCCTTGTCAACACACTCAGATGAACTCCAAAGCTGTGTAATAAGAAGGTGAACGAAGTAATTACGTATGACATCGCAGCAGACAGGAAAGTATAAAATATTTCCCTTTCAGTTCTTTTTATAACATAGTGATAGCTAATAAGACATTTTCTTCAGCTGCGTTACGAGAAAATAGAAAAAGTGCTCGGCGATAATAAATATATCATTACTTTATCAAGCAAATTACCCTTCCTTTACGGTAAACAAAGACCAACGAGATCTTGTTCAGACTATTTCTTGTAAATGTAGCCCACGTAAACCCACGGTTATGCTTATTCATAATGTACTTCATGTAAACTGCTAATCAAATAATTTGTAGTTTAGTATATTAATACGTGTCTTTGGTTATTTAGTTAATGCACTAAACATTTATAAATATTGTCATGAACTAAAACATGATAGTGAAGAAAGTTTTGATTATGGGGTAGATTTAAAGGTGCAAAATATTTACAAAAAATCAGCAAATGTATTTGTTATTTTTAACTTTTAAATTAATTTCCTTATTGAATTATTTAACATACGAAACTCTGATAAAAAATAAATGTTGATATATTAATTTAAATTATAGAAATCGAGGTTTCAAAATTTTTCATATAATATATACATTTGATGGGTTAGGACCGCTTTCCCTTAAAAGTGTTTTGTGTATCTCTCTTGCAAAAGGCCGTTGGCGTAGATATAGGCCAGTAGGCTTAGTGCCATGATAATGATTAAAATATATTTTAATAAAGCTTTCCTGCTAGAAACACCAATCTGTACCCGAATAATAATAATTTCTTGTTTTACTGTCACATTTCTTAACTTACTAAATCTATCGTATTTATTAAATTAAATTTTATTACTTTAATTTGATATCGGTACAAATTGATTGGTTTGAAATTGAAACAAAAAGATTGTGAGCGACATAAGAATTAAAATAATAGTATATTTCATCACTAGGAGCAAAAGTGACGCTTTTTAATACGAGCTCATGTTTAACGGGCGAGGCGGAGCCGAGGTCGGAAAATGAGCGAGGATTAAAAAGCCACTTTTGTTCCATGTGTTGAACTATATTTTTTGTCATACTGCACAAATATAAGGTAAATTCTTAGCAAAACTACAGTTTACCACAAAGGTTTTCATCCCATATAGTATTGCCCATACAGCAATTTCATTAGTTTGCAGACGATAGTTACAATTTTAAAGCAATTAATAATAAACTACAATAATGTAACAGCTGATTTACTCGTCACCAGCTGACTTTTTGCTCCTAGGACCAAAAAGTAAGCTGACTTTTTGCTCCTAGGAGTCTAGGATCTAGGAGCAAAAAGAGTCAGCTGGTATCGAGTACATCAGCTGTTTATTCCTAGGTATAAAAAGAGCCTCTTTACGTCCGGAAATCATGTATTGAAATGAGCCGTTTTTAATGCAGTGTGACGAAAAAGCACATTTGATATTCAAATTTATTTTTAATTTAGTTCATTTTTTTTAGGGAACAGAGGCACAATGGCTAAACGGACGACTTCGCAGGTTCCCTTATTGACATTTTTTAGTAAAGTCAAGAAATCTGATGCTTCGAATGATAATGATACAATGCCGAAACAGCCAGTTGAGCCAGTTGCAGGGACCTCGAGTGAAATGGAAGCTTCGCCAATAGACAATATTAATATTTTTGACAGCGTTGAAGCTAACTGTGATGGTGAAAATACCCTTGATTTAGGAAGGTATCTCAACATCCCTTCTGAAAAAATTGATTCTGAAACAAAATTAAAACTACTGTGTAATCCGTGGGTACCAGATGCATCTTTTCAATTCCCTACTAGCGGAAAGAGAAATCTAAAATTCCAAAGTCAGTGGCTGCAAAAATTCCCATGGCTTGTTTATTCAAAAAAGAATGATGGAGCACTTTGTAAATATTGTGTATTGTTTGCAAAGGATACAGCTGGTAAAGGTGGGCATCAACAGTTGAGATTACTCGTAAAAGAACCTTATAGGAATTGGAAGGATGCCTTGGAATGCTTCAAAAATCATCAGGATAAATGTGTTTATCATAAGGCAGCAATGGAATCAGGAAGTAACTTCATCAGTGTTGCAAACAACCCTAATCGTGACATAAGAAATCAAGTAGACTTAGCTAGGAAGAAACAAGTGCAGGAAAACCGAGAGATGCTGGCTTCTATAGTAGATACAATTAAGTTTTGTGGACGGCAGGAACTAGCTTTACGAGGAACCAATGACTCAGGGCCAATAAAGCCAAATGATGAAGAACCCTCAGTTAACGATGGGAACTTCAGAGCATTGTTAAGGTTAAGAGTGAAATGCGGGGACCAAAAACTTATTAAACATACTAGAAATATGTCCCTAAATGCTTCGTACATGAGCCCAACAATACAGAATGATCTGATTGCTATATGTGGAGAAGTAATTCAAAAAGAAATCGTCAAAGATATTGCCAAAGCTGGAGTATTTTCTATTTTGGCAGATGAAACTGCAGATATATCAGGAACTGAACAGCTTTCTCTCTGTGTACGTTACACAAAACAAGAGGAAACGTGTCATGTGACAAAAGAAGATTTTTTAGGATTTACACAGCTTAAAGGCACAAATGCCCAATCGATAGCTGATACTATAATTTCATTTTTGTCAAGTCTAGGCCTGGATTGCAAGAATATGGTGGGTCAAGGCTATGATGGCGCCTCTGTCATGAAAGGTTCTTTTAACGGAGTCCAAGCTTTGATAAAAAACAGTACCCAGAAGCCCTCTACATACATTGTTGCTCACACTCGTTGAACCTGGCTCTATGTCACTCATGCAACTTACAGAGTGTGAGAAATTGTGTAGGAATGGTCAAGTCGGTGATAAGTTTTTTCAAAAGCTCCCCTAAAAGAATGGGTTTGCTGAGAGAGAAAATTAAAACAGAAAACCCTGAGTCACAATGGAAAACACTTACATCGATGTGTGAAACTAGGTGGGTTGAGAACCATAACAGCCTACTTAAATTTCGGGAACTCTTCAAAACAATTATTGCCACCTTGGAAGACCTAAGCAGTGACAAAGACATGGAATCATTTAATCAATACTGTTGAGTGGTAATGGATTACTGTATCTCTTTGATTTTAATAAAGGTACCAATTAATATTTAATTTTATTCTATTTTTTTATTTTGATATTAGGCTATATAAGAAAATTTAAAAATGAAAATAAAATTTCTACTTAAACTAAATAGTTAACATTCTATAATATTATAGGCAAAATTAACATTTATAAAATAACCATGAAAATTAGTGTTAGAAGGGTTTAATTTAAATGAGAATCAATATTGTCCTGACCCTGACCTGGACCCCCCCCGAAAATTTTTCCTGGCTACGGCCTTGTTTGTTCATCATTTAAGCTGTTAACTAGTTTAAGTCTGGTTTCTGTTAATTCGTAACTATTAAATATGAATTGCATTATGGTTGAACAGTTTACATTCATTCAACTTATATGAAAAAATGATCATTTATCATACTAATTAGATGCAGCAAGTTCAAGATAATAATAATACAATGTTGTATGACATGGCGTTTATACGAGTATTCTAATTATTTATAATATTATTATTATAAATTATTTATATTAATATTATAATATTATTATAAATTATTATAGAATATACGAATTATTAATAATTCGTATATTCTAACCTTACACTTATCAATTATATTCAAGATTCAAGCATATATTTGTCGAAAACTCTACATTAACTATGACAACGTCAATCACTTACCCATATTACAGAGCTGACTTAATTACATGATTCCTACACATTAGTTCCAACATTTATGAAAAACCATATCTAACTCACAAAAGTATTTTTGCAAATATAATGAATAAGTTAGAAAACTAGAGCTGTACGACTACAGAATAATAAATACTATATTACTTTATTAAGAAATTACCTTTCTCTTTAAACGGTTAAACAAAGATCTGACGAGTCTTTGTTCCCAGAACTATTTTGCATAACAATAAATATAGCCTCCGTTAAACCTAACGGTTGTTAATGCTTATTCCAATAAGTAAAGTACTTTATCAACTAAATTATCAAGCAAACAAAATACATCTTGGCAGTCTAGTATATTAAATACTAAACACCACTGTACGTTTGGTTATTTATGTAATAAAGCATACTAAACATTTTAAAATATTGTCATGAATCTAAAATCATGATAGATGGATAAAATAAGTTCTGTCCGTATTATGGCGTGAGGTTTTTGAAAGGTGCAAAACATAGTAGATATAAAAATCAGCATAATTATTTTGTTATTTTTAAACATTATGCATAATGTAATATAATCTTATTGAAGTATAATTAACTATGACAAAACGTTTGATAAACTAATTGGCCCGTAATGTTGACTAATATTAATTAATTGTAAATTAGTAGACAATCTGAGAGTTTCACAATATTTTATAAACATATATATACATAAATTATAGGGATTAAGAAACATATATAAAACTGACTGTCCGAAGGTGTCTCATCAGTGACATGACTCATAGTGTTGTCTCAATTAGCCTGCACCATGACAGTGGGAACCGTTCAGGGCCACTTCAATATGACATTGTCACGGTGATCTGCATAACAACGGCCCACGGCAGCTCCTTCTATGCAAGCCCTTGACAGTAGAGACCGTTCACGGCCACTTCAATGTGACATTTTCACGGTGCTTTGCATAACAACGGCTCACGGCAGCTCCTTCTATGCAAGCCCTTGACAGTAGAGACCGTTCACGGCCACTTAAATATGACATTGCCACGGTGCTTCGCATAACAACGGGCCACGGCAGCCCATTCTATGCAGCTCCTTGACAGTAGGAATCGTTCACGGCCAGTTCAACATGTCATTATTACGGTGTTTTGCATAACAACGGGTCACGACAACCCCTTCTATGCAGGGCCTTGACAGTAGAAACCGTTCACGGCTACTTCAATATGATATTATCACGTTGCTTTGTATAACAACGGACCACGATAGACTCAAGCTCTTGCCAGTAGGAACCGTTCATGGATACTTCAATGTGACATTGTCACTGTGTTTTGAATTACAACGGACCACGATAGACTCAAGCTCTTGCCAGTAGGAACCGTTCACGGCTACTTCAATATTACATTGTCTCGGTGCTTTGCATAACAACGGACCACGATAGACACAAGCCCTTGCCAGTAGGAACCGTTCACGGCTACTTCAATATGACATTGTTCGGTGCTTTGCATAACAACGGACCACGATAACACACAAGCCCTTTGCCAGTAAGAACCGTTCACGACGACTTCAATATGACATTTTCTCGGTACATTGCATAAAAACAGACCACGATAGTCCCTTCTAAACTTCAAACACGTTTTGGCCAACATATATTAAATTCCACACCCTGGATTATGATAATGTACAGAAAATTTGACTTGCTGGTATAAAGAAACTTGACAGTAAACATCGCGTACTGCTTCAAGGCAATCTAGAGTAAACGCACTTGCACAAAGTAACTTACTGTAAACTTCATACGCAGTTCAGAGCAACTAACAGTACACTACTAGTGTACTAGTAGGCTTTTTCTTTGATTGATCAGTTTCCTTTCTTAATCTCTCTTACTGAGCCTCACTTCCACGAGACAGAATTATTAAATCGATTTATACCAGCGTTTAACTTATTGTGGCCCACATTAACAGCATCAGAAACGTGGCCAACTGACTCAGCCTTAAATAATTAACCTATCAAGGCAACTTTTGTCAATATGGGTGTCAGCTCTGTTGGTATGTCTACCTACAGTTTCATAGTTTCCTTCAGTGTGACAGCTGCCTATAAATGTGCTTATTAGTGCTTCGTCAGCCAGGAACACGTGGCCAGCTGACAGAGCCTTCAGTAATTAATTGACCTGACACGGCAATCCTTGTCATTACGGGTGCCAGGTCTTTCAGCGTGTCTCCACACTTCTCTAATGTTTCTCGGTGTAACAGTTTTCTGTATACATTACATTCTCTTTAACCACTATACTTTGTTTAGTCCAAAACAACCATTAGCACCTCTATTTTAGTATTCTATGAAGCATTAATCACCTCTATTTTAGCTTTCACATATCTCAAATACCACCCTAATGAGTTGGAGTAAGCAAATCAGAGTCTAACATTTCATTGAAAACATATATTGTTTTAAGGGGGAACATAATTATTCCATGTAATTGTTTCACTAGTCGATGTAAATGTATCACTTCAGAAATTTTAATTAATGCTAGTTTCCATACAATAAATGAGTTAATGACATTAAAAAGCCAGTTTTCTCCAATACAAAACCCATAATATATTTTCTTGTATTTTGTTTCTAACTAAAAAAATAGAGATGCGTTTTAACTAAGAACAAACGCCAACTACATTTCACACTTTAGTTACTAATGTCGTTACAAGCTATGAGCGAAGAGAGTGCAACTAATGTAGAGAAAACAAACTTGGGGATTTTAAATATAAATAATAGTATGTCAGAAATATGTTATTCTCTGGTAAAAGTAACAATTTGCATTTCAGAACCATAAAAAAACTGTATTTGTAGCCTGACAATGTCCATTATTCAACAAGCAGCTAGCTGTGCTTCTGCTACCGTTTCCACAAAGTTTTAGATACACATTGCAGCCAACCACATATCAGTTTATAGTTGAGAATGTAAGTAACATCACCATTTGGTGTAAGTAAGATATCACGCCCTAAAGACGGCAGAGGGAATATACGACACGCTAGCCGAGATATATAATGTCTCCCCACCGAAACTCATATTCATCAAGCACATTACTCAGCAGATACCCATATTTCCCTCCTTATTTTGTTATATAAACAATAAGACACAACATTTGAGAACTGTAATAAGCTTGTTTAAATATAACATTGTTAGAAACGATTTTACAATATAGCATGTTTTAGAAAATATTTAACCAAACCAATTACTATATCAAAAATATTATCACATTCAGCAATAAATAAAATACTAAAATTGTAACAAAAATTGGAATACAAAGCTTTTTTTAACCCAAAAATGAAATGTTTATCAATAGCCTACATGACAAAAGGATAAAATTAACAATATACTAAACTTCAAGTAGAGGAAAAAATCATGGTTTTGAAGTATTTTGACAATTACCGTAAATGCGGTAATTGTTAGTACTTCTAATAACTCAAATCTAAGCAATGTATAAAAATGGGGTTCTACCTAGCAAGAATTTTTATCTCCCATTTTTATCTAGCAAGGAGATAAAAATGGGGTTCTTAAATAAAGATGGAAATCAATTGTACCACAAAGGATGTCACTGAATACATCGAAAAATTGAAAGCCAACATTCTTAGATCACACTTAACTTGAAGAATAAAAAATTAGCTCACATTTCGACCGTTACCTTATTTCCTTCATAATTTCCATATAAAGCGTATTCTGTTGCTTTCCTTATAAAGGCTCCACCTAAATGTTTAAAAGCAAAATTTGAAATGTTTGGCATTGAATAACCTTATTACAATTTTACGTCTTGCATTTTATTGCCGAAATTAAGATTTCAGTTTGCCATCTGACTTGTCATTACGACAATTCAAGCAAGCTTGAAATTCGGTAAGAACTATGGAACTATATTAATAAGAAGACTGACCGAATGGTTCCCGTAAAACCAGTTTTCTTGTTCGGTGAAATTAACTAGTTTTAACTAGTTCTTGTTATGTTTTCACTAGTTAGCGCCTCTCTCTCTAGCACAAGCTGAAGTGAGTAGCAACTGACTAAGCTAGTAGTACGCTCAATAGTCGTCCGAGCGCTTATTTGGGACCGTTCACCGCCAGACAGCAGCACAGAGGCGCATCTACAGAAAATATATTGCCTTGGTCTATCTGTTAGTTTCTATTGTCGAGGGTAATAGTAAAGACGTCATTATAGGCGATGAGTGTTACACTTTTTTTTTATAAAAGGAGAGGTCGATCCTCCTTCTTAACCTTACTCTGCCCATTCCTCATAGACTATTGATCAGTGCGAGGAACTTATTCAGACAGAGTAAGGAAAGAACCTGTATAGTAGAAGGTGAATATTACTGATAAAGCTTTCAGTTCAGGCCGGATTCGAACCAGCGCTATCTCTAACCCAAGCTCAAAGTCCTGACGCCTTAGAGCTTAGACCGCTCGGCCACTGGCTCGCCCTAATAACTTTCCTCATAAGAAAATATTATACTCGTAAATACAGTAAGTAAAGGAAAAGGCTCTAGAGGTTCATTTTCTGTTAATCCCACACGTAAGACAAGATCACTACTTCTATCAATACTCTAGTACCGACTAAACCTATTGTAACCCTCGATGGCACATTTAATGTGGGATCTTTTTTTAGTTCCTTTAGCAATAAATTTCAAGATATTAGTTGAAAATCTAGAATAATTTTTCCAGTTTTCACATGACTTATATTTATCACAAACATTTTTTGGTGTCTAATTTACCAGATCCTTTTATTGCCTGTAGCATGGCAAAAAGAAAAACTTCAGCTATTTTGGTTCTTTTTTTTCTCAAACACTTAAGAGATTTTTCTTTTAATTAAGCAAAATCTAATATTTTATTACATAAATGTTTATATAAATTTATTTTTATTAAATTCATACGTCCTGAGTAAGGTTACAATCAGGGGTTTAAGCCACTGCTATCCAACCCCTAGGGAAGAGCACGTGTGCCTGTTCTGTAAGGTTACAATCAGGGGTTTAAGCCACTGCTATCCAACCCCTAGGGAAGAGCACGTGTGCCTGTTCTGTAAGGTCACAATCAGGGGTTTAAGCCACTGCTATCCAACCCCTAGGGAAGAGCACATGTGCCTGTTCTTAAAGGTCACAATCAGGGGTTTAAGCCACTGCTATCCAACCCCTAGGGAAGAGCAGGTGTGCCTGTTCTGTAAGGTTACAATCAGGGGTTTAAGCCACTGCTATCCAACCCCTAGGGAAGAGCAGGTGTGCCTGTTCTGTAAGGTTACAATCAGGGGTTTAAGCCACTGCTATCTAACCCCTAGGGAAGAGCACGTGTGCCTGTTCTGTAAGGTTACAATCAGGGGTTTAAGCCACTGCTATCCAACCCCTAGGGAAGAGTACGTGTGCCTGTTCTGTAAGATTACAATCAGGGGTTTAAGCCACTGCTATCCAACCCCTAGGGAAGAGCACGTGTGCCTGTTCTGTAAGGTTACAATCAGGGGTTTAAGCCACTGCTATCCAACCCCTAGGGAAGAGCACGTGTACCTGTTCTGTAAGGTCACAATCAGGGGTTTAAGCCACTGCTATCCAACCCCTAGGGAAGAGCACGTGTGCCTGTTCTGTAAGGTTACAATCAGGGGTTTAAGCCACTGCTATCCAACCCCTAGGGAAGAGCACGTGTGCCTGTTCTGTAAGGTTACAATCAGGGGTTTAAGCCACTGCTATCCAACCCCTAGGGAAGAGCACGTGTGCCTGTTCTGTAAGGTTACAATCAGGGGTTTAAGCCACTGCTATCCAACCCCTAGGGAAGAGCACGTGTGCCTGTTCTGTAAGGTTACAATCAGGGGTTTAAGCCACTGCTATCCAACCCCTAGGGAAGAGCACGTGTTCCTGTTCTGTAAGGTCACAATCAGGGGTTTAAGCCACTGCTATCCAACCCCTAGGAAAGAGCACGTGTGCCTGTTCTGTAAGGTCACAATCAGGGGTTTAAGCCACTGCTATCCAACCCCTAGGGAAGAGCACGTGTGCCTGTTCTGTAAGGTCACAATCAGGGGTTTAAGCCACTGCTATCCAACCCCTAGGGAAGAGCACGTGTGCCTGTTCTGTAAGGTCACAATCAGGGGTTTAAGCCACTGCTATCCAACCCCTAGGGAAGAGCACGTGTGCCTGTTCTGTAAGGTCACAATCACGGGTTTAAGCCACTGCTATCCAACCCCTAGGGAAGAGCACGTGTGCCTCTTCTGTAAGGTCACAATCAGGGGTTTAAGCCACTGCTATCCAACCCCTAGAGAAGAGCACGTGTGCCTGTTCTGTAAGGTCACAATCAGGGGTTTAAGCCACTGCTATCCAACCCCTAGGGAAGAGCACGTGTGCCTGTTCTGTAAGGTCACAATCAGGGGTTTAAGCCACTGCTATCCAACCCCTAGGGAAGAGCACGTGTGCCTGTTCTGTAAGGTCACAATCACGGGTTTAAGCCACTGCTATCCAACCCCTAGGGAAGAGCACGTGTGCCTCTTCTGTAAGGTCACAATCAGGGGTTTAAGCCACTGCTATCCAACCCCTAGGGAAGAGCACGTGTGCCTGTTCTGTAAGGTCACAATCAGGGGTTTAAGCCACTGCTATCCAACCCCTAGAGAAGAGCACGTGTGCCTGTTCTGTAAGGTCACAATCAGGGGTTTAAGCCACTGCTATCCAACCCCTAGGGAAGAGCACGTGTGCCTGTTCTGTAAGGTCACAATCAGGGGTTTAAGCCACTGCTATCCAACCCCTAGGGAAGAGCACGTGTGCCTGTTCTGTAAGGTCACAATCACGGGTTTAAGCCACTGCTATCCAACCCCTAGGGAAGAGCACGTGTGCCTCTTCTGTAAGGTCACAATCAGGGGTTTAAGCCACTGCTATCCAACCCCTAGGGAAGAGCACGTGTGCCTGTTCTGTAAGGTCACAATCAGGGGTGTAAGCCTCTGCTATCCAACCCCTAGAGAAGAGCACGTGTGCCTGTTCTGTAAGGTCACAATCAGGGGTTTAAGCCACTGCTATCCAACCCCTAGGGAAGAGCACGTGTGCCTGTTCTGTAAGGTCACAATCAGGGGTTTAAGCCACTGCTATCCAACCCCTAGGGAAGAGCACGTGTGCCTGTTCTGTAAGGTCACAATCAGGGGTTTAAGCCACTGCTATCCAACCCCTAGGGAAGAGCACGTGTGCCTGTTCTGTAAGGTCACAATCACGGGTTTAAGCCACTGCTATCCAACCCCTAGGGAAGAGCACGTGTGCCTCTTCTGTAAGGTCACAATCAGGGGTTTAAGCCACTGCTATCCAACCCCTAGGGAAGAGCACGTGTGCCTGTTCTGTAAGGTCACAATCAGGGGTGTAAGCCTCTGCTATCCAACCCCTAGGGATGAGCACGTGTACCTGTTCTGTAAGGTTACAATCATGGGATTAAGCCACTGCTATCCAACCCCTAGGGAAGAGCACGTGTGCCTGTTCTGTAAGGTTACAATCAGGGGTTTAAGCCACTGCTCTCCAACCCCTAGGGAAGAGCACGTGTACCTGTTCTGTAAGGTCATGCATATTGTACACTGCAGTGACGACAATAATGTGGCAGTAAAATATACGACTCATATCCATATTTCGTTACCAAATAACTTTTATACGAAACGAACTATTTTATATTCACGCCAAGCTACATTTTACGACGAATGTTGTTTTCGCTTTACGACTGGATCATTACGTTACACATATGTTCAATGTAATGTTTGGTCATTTATGTTAGAATATGAGCTAGAAGTAGTTTATATTGAAAAGAAGAGAGAAAAACATTACATACAGTTGGTAATAACTCCCTGATGATATATTTGACTCATGTCAATTAAGCTGATAACATTTGTGGATTGGCTACATGTACAGGTGAATACAATTCATTAATAAGACACCGATCGTAGATATATATGGGCAAATGAGAGGGGCAAATAAGTTTGATAACTGTAGATGAACGCGTGTAGACGTTGTAACTGAGGTCGACTGTTCCTTAGAAAGAGACATTTATTAATAGCCCGATAGCTAAGGTAACTGGAACATACAGATTTATGAGGCATTCGTATACATGGCGTACGGTTTCTTGTCCGCTACCATTTATATAAAACTGTGTTACATACTTGGAAAAATTTCAAAAGTCATTTGATATTAATACAAATATCAAGTGATCTTCTGTGAAAAACCTAAAAATCCAATCCATCAAGCCATTTAAGACTTGCCTCTCTTATTCTGTTTATGCTAGCTAATCCCTCTGTAAAAGAGCATAGGGGGCACTCTGTAACTAAATAATCCATTGTTTGGATAGACTCCCCACAATCATATGACTAATCTAGTTTCAATCCCCATTTATATTTTCAGTAGTTACATTTGCCCACGCCAGTTTGGAAGCGGTTCAACAGTGTCATTTCCCTTCGCGGGAGGTTCATCCCACCTACAGGTATTGACGGATCGTTAATAAGGAACTTATTTCGTCCATCAAAGCTGTTCCACGCTACGGCCCAGCTGGTATTGGTCGAAACATTTGATCTGCTTAACTGGAAAGCAGCACGTATAGGTTTTGATATTTTTAAGCGGCCATTCTGACGAGGAAGATCCTGTATAATGGGAGGTGCGGGGTATTCAAGATCTTATCGAATTCTTTAAATAGTGAGTGCCTCCTAAAGGGAGATAATATTCTGTGCAATATTATTTCTGAAGAAATTATGTTGCACAGAACTGGGAGACAAGGAAGTGAAGTTGCCATGAGAATGCCACTAATAGCTCTCACTGCCCTATTAAGTTGGACATCAATCCCTTTAGTATGTTCACTATTTAGCCATACGGGAGCACTCTACTGAGCAACTGCAAAAATGTTAACTTCATTTCAATTTTATATAGAAAAGTTTGCAAACGCATTTTATTTCACAGGCCTACTAGGCTAGTGAATCAATAATTTAAAGATAATCAAAAATAAGTCATACGGTTCAATTTTAAATATTTACAAATTTTCAGAGGGAGTAATTTTAAACTGTGCAGATAGTACATTGTTGATGACAATGGTGTTGACCACATTACATCTAAACACTGTATCTCAAAATAGAAGTTACTGTTCTTGATGCTAGACTCTGGAATAAGTTGATTTATGAAAACAAATAACAGATTAAACTTTCGTGCAGAAATGCAACCACATTATTGGCGATTTGTGGTTACATAGTACATACATAACTTACAAACCACTAATGGCTCGCACCACAATGTCACTGTGGTGATATGTAAGCCTACTACATATAGCAACGTTTAACAAATAAGAGACAAATATAAAAACAAACTATCAGACTTTGGACCATCAAACTTGGCACAAATGTTCTTTGTAGGCTCTAGATGCGTAAAAAAGAGGATTTTAAAATATATCACCTGAAATAGGTAAAAAATGGTCCCAATAGCGGCCAATCAGAGACTTTTTTACCATTCATCTTACGGATGAGAGAGCTAGGACGATGCAGCTTAATACATTTTTGATCAACGTAGGCGTGCTATGACAAGAAAAAACACAATTGTCGTCAGATTTGTTCCAGAACTCAGGTAAATAATAATTATAATAATACTGGAGACACGATTGTAGTTTCAACAAAGCCTTATCGAGAAGTACGAATAATAACAGCTAGTATATATATATATATAAGTTAGCTTAGATATATTATCGACACATATGAATCCATCCAAACGAGCACCAATCGTGTGCACATTTTACATAGGCACGTACCAATACGACAATCTGCAATACAGGGTGGAAAAAAAATATGAAAACGCCTTCACAACTTTTGTCTGAATTTACTTGTAAAAGTTAAATCTTGCACATGGTCATAGTTACAAAGAACATGCTTTTTGACGCCATTAGCGACATTTCATCTTTTCAGGGGGACAGCCCACGAGGAGTTGAACGAAAATCTTCAACGTAAGCCTAGCTCATGTTTGGTATGAAATAAAAGGTCTATTTAAGAGAAATTATTTTCCGCAAACCGGACTTCGTAAGGTTTATCCTTTCCAGAGTAGTGGTCGTTTGAATTTTAAATTAACTAATTTGAATAATATTATTTCTCCGCTATTTAATGGTTTTAAGTAAATAATTCTGATCAAAAATTGTACTTTATGGAACGCAGTTATTTAAAAAAATTAAATTATCTATGGAAAAAATAATGTTGTTGTGAAAGCGTTTTCATATTTTTGTCCGCCCTGTATCTATGACAAACATGTCAGTGTTCTTCTATTTCTTACTACATATTTTACCTACTTAGTAAAATAAGTCTTACTTCATTTAGGGAGAGCCGGTGACCAAGTGGTCTGAGTTACCCCAAGTTACCCCACTTAGGGAGAGCCGGTGACCAAGTGGTCTGAGTTACCCCAAGTTACCCCACTTAGGGAGAGCCGGTGACCAAGTGGTCTGAGTTACCCCAAGTTACCGCCATTTAGGGAGAGCCGGTGACCAAGTGGTCTGAGTTACCCCAAGTTACCCCACTTAGGGAGAGCCGGGTGACCAAGTGGTCTGAGTTACCCCAAGTACCCCACTTAGGGAGAGCCGGTGACCAAGTGGTCTGGAGTTACTCCAAGTTACCATCTGAGTTACCCCAAGATACCCCACTTAGGGAGAGCCGGTGACCAAGTGGTCTGAGTTACCCCAAGTTACCGCACTTAGGAAGAGCCGGTGACCAAGTGGTCTGAGTTACCCCAAGTTACCCCACTTAGGGAGAGCCGGTGACCAAGTGGTCTGAGTTACCCCAAGTTACCCCACTTAGGGAGAGCCGGTGACCAAGTGGTCTGAGTTACCCCAAGTTCGAATCCTGGCCTGAACTTAAGGTCTGTATCAGTAATATTCACCTTGTACTATACTGGTCTTCTCCCTAAACTCTGTCTGAATAAGATCTTCGCACACACCAAAATACTACGAGGAATAGGCAGGTTAAGGCTAAGAAGAAAAGGATCGTTTTCTACTTAAAAAGTTTTAAACATTTTTTTATAAATTGTTCAGAGTTCCCGACAATGTTTACAACAAACGTGGTTATTATGAAGCCATCACTATTATATCCACATAAGGAAAGAACAATTAATTAATTTTAACAGATTCGATTTTAAAGCTGTATTAACGTAAACAATACTATTTATCTGAGGGATTAATTTAAAATACAAAACTGAATCTAAAACCAGTATCTATAAACAATTACTCCCTTACATTAAACTGTTTAAGAATGAAGGGAAGAAAAAAGCCATTGTTCATTGAGGTTTCGGTGAGGAAGCCATTGTTTTCGTTCATTGAAAAGAAACGCATCTTGTGTTGTGACCTACTCTTGAATAATAATAAGTAAATCTCATACAAATACATTAAAATATTACTGCAATTATCATCAATTTTACTTTATCAGTCTTTTAAAAATAGCGAAATTATTTGAAGCCAAACGTAACAATTAATGTGTTAATTATTTATGTATTACATATGTGATTTATTAATGTGTAAACTTCAACAAATAAAACTTTAAAGCAAACTTAATAAAAGCATAAACTTGTATCTCAGTGATAATAATTTTAGGTTTTAACGACGTTTCTTATGTTTCAAGTTGTAATCTTCAGTTATTAATGAAACACATTTATTTGGAAAATTACAGCTTTTACACAGGAAGATTCATAAGTAACCCTGTAAACTCATATCAGATGTTCCTATTTATTGGGCTAAGTACACAAATTAATGTTACTAGATAATATAAAAACTATATTACCAACATTAAAATTTAAAAGTTAGTGGGTGGATGAAAAGAATACGTATGAATTGTTTTCAAGTATTAGAATATATTGTAATCTCCTGTTCTCTACACCCTTATATTATCAAAGGGTGTTATTTGAACTGATATCTCCGCTACCATTATGGTGACAGCGTCGATATACTCTACTCTAACTATACTATGTTAGAGGAGTGAAATCGAATGTGACGGTCATGGCCGGTTTATACTCGCTGTCTGATTGTCTCGACAGTTATAATTCTAACCCGATATTTTTAATTTTATCTGTCTTTTTGACACCGACCACTGATCGTAATTTATAACGTGCGAATATGCTTGGATGAGCAAGTAACGTAATACAAATTGTATTCAATTGACACAGTTGATCAAATTACATCACTACATGTCTTTTAATCATTCTTTATTTGATGGATCTTACAAATGTTCTAGCCAATTAATGTAACACATTGTAGCGTTACAATATGGTGACACTCTATCCGTTGGTAGTCTTAGAACAAATAATTGTACCAAATAAATAAACTATAATAAATACATGCCCGCTCGTCCAACATGAGCTCAGATAGTAAACCGTTTACGGTAACTTCAACGTTACAATATGGTGACACTGTATCCGTTGGTAGTCTTAGAACAAATAATTGTACCAAATAAATAAACTATAATAAATACATGCCCGCTCGTCCAACATGAGCTCAGATAGTAAACCGTTTACGGTAACTTCAACGTTACAATATGGTGACACTGTATCCGTTGGTAGTCTTAGAACAAATAATTGTACCAAATAAATAAACTATAATAAATACATGCCCGCTCGTCTAACATGAGCTCAGATAGTAAACCGTTTACGGTAACTTCAAAGTTACAATATGGTGACACTGTATCCGTTGGTAGTCTTAGAACAAATAATTGTACCAAATAAATAAACTATAATAAATACATGCCCGCTCGTCTAACATGAGCTCAGATAGTAAACCGTTTACGGTAACTTCAAAGTTACAATATGGTGACACTGTATCCGTTGGTAGTCTTAGAACAAATAATTGTACCAAATAAATAAACTATAATAAATACATGCCCGCTCGTCTAACATGAGCTCAGATAGTAAACCGTTTACGGTAACTTCAAAGTTACAATATGGTGACACTGTATCCGTTGGTAGTCTTAGAACAAATAATTGTACCAAATAAATAAACTATAATAAATACATGCACGCTCGTCTAACATGAGCTCAGATAGTAAACCGTTTACGGTAACTTCAACGTTACAATATGGTGACACTCTATCCGTTGGTAGTCTTAGAACAAATAATTGTACCAAATAAATAAACTATAATAAATACATGCCCGCTCGTCTAACATGAGCTCAGATAGTAAACCGTTTACGGTAACTTCAAAGTTACAATATGGTGACACTGTATCCGTTGGTAGTCTTAGAACAAATAATTGTACCAAATAAATAAACTATAATAAATACATGCCCGCTCGTCTAACATGAGCTCAGATAGTAAACCGTTTACGGTAACTTCAACGTTACAATATGGTGACACTCTATCCGTTGGTAGTCTTAGAACAAATAATTGTACCAAATAAATAAACTATAATAAATACATGCCCGCTCGTCTAACATGAGCTCAGATAGTAAACCGTTTACGGTAACTTCAAAGTTACAATATGGTGACACTGTATCCGTTGGTAGTCTTAGAACAAATAATTGTACCAAATAAATAAACTATAATAAATACATGCACGCTCGTCTAACATGAGCTCAGATAGTAAACCGTTTACGGTAACTTCAAAGTTACAATATGGTGACACTCTATCCGTTGGTAGTCTTAGAACAAATAATTGTACCAAATAAATAAACTATAATAAATACATGCCCGCTCGTCTAACATGAGCTCAGATAGTAAACCGTTTACGGTAACTTCAAAGTTACAATATGGTGACACTGTATCCGTTGGTAGTCTTAGAACAAATAATTGTACCAAATAAATAAACTATAATAAATACGTGCCCGCTCGTCCAACATGAGCTCAGATAGTAAACCGTTTACGGTAACTTCTACGTTACAATATGGTGACACTGTATCCGTTGGTAGTCTTAGAACAAATAATTGTACCAAATAAATAAACTATAATAAATACATGCCCGCTCGTCCAACATGAGCTCAGATAGTAAACCGTTTACGGTAACTTCTACGTTACAATATGGTGACACTGTATCCGTTGGTAGTCTTAGAACAAATAATTGTACCAAATAAATAAACTATAATAAATACATGCCCGCTCGTCTAACATGAGCTCAGATAGTAAACCGTTTACGGTAACTTCTACGTTACAATATGGTGACACTGTATCCGTTGGTAGTCTTAGAACAAATAATTGTACCAAATAAATAAACTATAATAAATACATGCCCGCTCGTCCAACATGAGCTCAGATAGTAAACCGTTTACGGTAACTTCAAAGTTACAATATGGTGACACTCTATCCGTTGGTAGTCTTAGAACAAATAATTGTACCAAATAAATAAACTATAATAAATACATGCCCGCTCGTCTAACATGAGCTCAGATAGTAAACCGTTTACGGTAACTTCAACGTTACAATATGGCGACACTGTATCCGTTGGTAGTCTTAGAACACATAATTGTATCAAATAAATAAACTATAATAAATACATGCCCGCTCGTCCAACATGAGCTCAGATAGTAAACCGTTTACGGTAACTTCAACGTTACAATATGGTAACACTCTATCCGTTGGTAGTCTTAGAACAAATAATTGTACCAAATAAATAAACTATAATAAATACATGCCCGCTCGTCTAACATGAGCTCAGATATTAAACCGTTTACGGTAACTTCAACGTTACAATATGGTGACACTGTATCCGTTGGTAGTCTTAGAACAAATAATTGTACCAAATAAATAAACTATAATAAATACATGCCCGCTCGTCTAACATGAGCTCAGATAGTAAACCGTTTACGGTAACTTCAACGTTACAATATGGTAACACTCTATCCGTTGGTAGTCTTAGAACAAATAATTGTACCAAATAAATAAACTATAATAAATACATGCCCGCTCGTCTAACATGAGCTCAGATATTAAACCGTTTACGGTAACTTCAACGTTACAATATGGTGACACTCTATCCGTTGGTAGTCTTAGAACAAATAATTGTACCAAATAAATAAACTATAATAAATACATGCCCGCTCGTCTAACATGAGCTCAGATAGTAAACCTTTTACGGTAACTTCAACGTTACAATATGGTGACACTGTATCCGTTGGTAGTCTTAGAACAAATAATTGTACCAAATAAATAAACTATAATAAATACATGCCCGCTCGTCTAACATGAGCTCAGATAGTAAACCGTTTACGGTAACTTCAACGTTACAATATGGTGACACTCTATCCGTTGGTAGTCTTAGAACAAATAATTGTACCAAATAAATAAACTATAATAAATACATGCCCGCTCGTCTAACATGAGCTCAGATAGTAAACCGTTTACGGTAACTTCAACGTTACAATATGGTGACACTGTATCTGTTGGTAGTCTTAGAACAAATAATTGTACCTAATAAATAAACTATAATAAATACATGCCCGCTCGTCTAACATGAGCTCAGATAGTAAACCGTTTACGGTAACTTCAACGTTACAATATGGTGACACTGTATCCGTTGGTAGTCTTAGAACAAATAATTGTACCAAATAAATAAACTATAATAAATACATGCCCGCTCGTCCAACATGAGCTCAGATAGTAAACCGTTTACGGTAACTTCAACGTTACAATATGGTGACACTGTATCCGTTGGTAGTCTTAGAACAAATAATTGTACCAAATAAATAAACTATAATAAATACATGCCCGCTCGTCTAACATGAGCTCAGATAGTAAACCGTTTACGGTAACTTCAACGTTACAATATGGTGACACTGTATCCGTTGGTAGTCTTAGAACAAATAATTGTACCAAATAAATAAACTATAATAAATACATGCCCGCTCGTCTAACATGAGCTCAGATAGTAAACCGTTTACGGTAACTTCAACGTTACAATATGGTGACACTGTATCCGTTGGTAGTCTTAGAACAAATAATTGTACCAAATAAATAAACTATAATAAATACATGCCCGCTCGTCTAACATGAGCTCAGATAGTAAACCGTTTACGGTAACTTCAACGTTACAATATAGTGACACTGTATCCGTTGGTAGTCTTAGAACAAATAATTGTACCAAATAAATAAACTATAATAAATACATGCCCGCTCGTCTAACATGAGCTCAGATAGTAAACCGTTTACGGTAACTTCTACGTTACAATATAGTGACACTGTATCCGTTGGTAGTCTTAGAACAAATAATTGTACCAAATAAATAAACTATAATAAATACATGCCCGCTCGTCCAACATGAGCTCAGATAGTAAACCGTTTACGGTAACTTCTACGTTACAATATGGTGACACTGTATCCGTTGGTAGTCTTAGAACAAATAATTGTACCAAATAAATAAACTATAATAAATACATGCCCGCTCGTCTAACATGAGCTCAGATAGTAAACCGTTTACGGTAACTTCAAAGTTACAATATGGTGACACTGTATCCGTTGGTAGTCTTAGAACAAATAATTGTACCAAATAAATAAACTATAATAAATACATGCCCGCTCGTCTAACATGAGCTCAGATAGTAAACCGTTTACGGTAACTTCAACGTTACAATATGGTGACACTCTATCCGTTGGTAGTCTTAGAACAAATAATTGTACCAAATAAAAAACTATAATAAATACATGCCCGCTCGTCTAACATGAGCTCAGATAGTAAACCGTTTACGGTAACTTCAACGTTACAATATGGTGACACTGTATCCGTTGGTAGTCTTAGAACAAATAATTGTACCAAATAAATAAACTATAATAAATACATGCCCGCTCGTCTAACATGAGCTCAGATAGTAAACCGTTTACGGTAACTTCAACGTTACAATATGGTGACACTCTATCCGTTGGTAGTCTTAGAACAAATAATTGTACCAAATAAAAAACTATAATAAATACATGCCCGCTCGTCTAACATGAGCTCAGATAGTAAACCGTTTACGGTAACTTCAACGTTACAATATGGTGACACTGTATCCGTTGGTAGTCTTAGAACAAATAATTGTACCAAATAAATAAACTATAATAAATACATGCCCGCTCGTCTAACATGAGCTCAGATAGTAAACCGTTTACGGTAACTTCAACGTTACAATATGGTGACACTGTATCCGTTGGTAGTCTTAGAACAAATAAGTGTACCAAATAAATAAACTATAATAAATACATGCCCGCTCGTCTAACATGAGCTCAGATAGTAAACCGTTTACGGTAACTTCAACGTTACAATATGGTAACACTGTATCCGTTGGTAGTCTTAGAACAAATAATTGTACCAAATAAATAAACTATAATAAATACATGCCCGCTCGTCTAACATGAGCTCAGATAGTAAACCGTTTACGGTAACTTCAACGTTACAATATCCTGTGCTTTGCATAAATACAGGCAAAACAGATTCAATATCATCAAAGGTTATCGTTGTAAACAGCGAGGGACTGCAGATTTCGGTTTAGCATGTAGATTGGAATTTTTTCTCTACACTCACTCACGCTAGTTAAATATAATAGCATAAATATACATAAAAGATGCGTTCTTTATGAAATATAATGCCACTTTTATTAAACGTCTAAGGAGGTTATTTCTATAAATTCCTTAGGTTATGAAACTTGATATCAGATACATGTTTCGATGTAATTTATTATTCTCCCTTTCCAAACACGTTTTAAAATCAGTTCAGTTTAATATACGGGGTTGGGAAAAAGTCTGGAATATAGTTATTAATTTTAAAACTATAGAAAAAATTTAAGGAATCTTTGCAATTATGTACATGTCGCTATAACAAACATTTAGGCATATTTTACTCGTGTTTTGCATAGCCAGGCGATGGCCTAGGAAAGAAGTCTTAACAATTTTAAATGTAAGTCTTCCTCTAGTTATTCCTCATTTTAAAGGTCTTTATTTGTACAATACAAAAGTGCAAATATGGAGTCAAAAGGATGGTCCAGTCAGAAAATACAGCCTCTCAAAGAATTTAATATCATAAAACTAATATTTCTTAAGAATAAGGATAAGATAGTTTTCGTATATTGCTTTCAGCTATAATTTAATTGACATAAATAATACGTTCATTTATTTACAATTAAAAAACACATTATAAATTATTGTTATAATTTTATTAAACTATTTCTACGGTACACTTACTGTCGAATATGTTTTTCTCATTTTAATTTTTTATTTTTACAATGCATTCTTTAATTACTGTTATATCAATCAACAACATACTCAACAAAACGGATCTCAAACAGGGATTAACTCAAATATCGGAATAACTAAGAAGTGTTAAATATGTGACATTAAATTATTTGAGGGGAAAATATAGCCCCTGTATATATATATATATATATATATATATATATATATATATATATATATATAGTATATATGTATAGTATATTTTCTAACTGGGTAAGTCTTTTGACCTCAGATTTGCACTTTTGTACTTTACAAATAAACATTTTAAAAATAAGGTATAACTCTAGGTGGGCTTACATTTAAATTTTGTATGACTTCCTTCGTAGGCCATTCCCTGGCTATGCGAAAAACAAGTAAAATACGTATAAATGTTTGGTGTAGGGACATGTACATAATTGCCAAGTTTTATTACATTTTTTCTATAGTTTTAAAATTAATCAATATATTACAGACTTTTGCCCAACTCTGTATATGTTTAATTTCGGAAGATGCATATCACTTGTTTTAGGTTTTTTTCATAAAAAGGAAAAGCGGATCTCCTTTCTCACTCTACTCATGTCTCAGAGACCAATGATCTATGAGGAACTTATTCATACCGAGTATGGGATAGAACCAGTACAATACAAGGTGAACATTACTGAAAAGTACTTCTAGTCCAGGAACCTTAGCTCTCACTCTAACTTGACTCGAAGTCCTGACGCCGAACTTGTTTATGAAGGACGTGTATCCAGGATCCGGGAGATTACGACTCCTTGCACTGGAGAACCTACTTCATGGATATCGTCGTACACACAGATGTATATTTATGTGACGATATCGTGACTGTACCGCCTTTCTTTTCCTTACTTCTGCATGAAGTTTATCTTTAACGAAATACTTCATATTCAATTCCGGAAACTGTTTACTTTAAGACTTCTCTAATGTAGCAATACGTTAAAAGTCTTACTATTCAGATCAGTTGCTAATAGGTCAACTTATGAAAGTTAATAAGACAAAAAAGGACAAGTTTTCCCAAACTGACAAAAGACAACCGTTAATTAACACGGTCTAATTTATTTGTCGTTGTGAATTCTGCGTTTTATACCACAATCTACAAAAATCTATAAGCAAAAGACGTTATTTTTAATTACAAACTTAACGCTGGGTTAGAGTTTTAACGTAATCTTGTAAATTTGTCACAGTTACGTGACTTTAATACACGTTGAGAAAAATCTTCTAACAATTTCACACGATCTTCTAGACTTATAACCCAATTATTACTTGCTATTGTCTTCACTATAGCCGAACAATAGCGAACTGAGTGTTATATTCCACGCTAAACCATAGTAAACTAAGGAGTTGATCTGACTATAACGATATTAATAAATGGCTCTTTATAAGGAACAACCGACCTTATTTGGTAACAATGACTACACTCATTCGGCCATATCTGTGTCATCGGCGTCTGAAATAACAAATAATTCATTGTTAATTAGAATTATTATTGATTATTCTAATTAATAATGAATATTAATTAGTAAATAAATGAAGACGTTTGTTTTGTCATTCATAGAGTTAAGGTTTATTATGCAATCCTACAAATACGTCGACCATATTAAACAGCGTATTTTAAACTTAATCAGGTACTTTACCATGCCGTAATACAGTAATGTCAAAACCTATCAAAGATCAGGAGGTGTGACGATCTGACGGAACGAAATAGAAATGTAAAAGGATTCCCCATTTATGTTATACCATTTTAAGATATTATCGTATCAGTCCACAAAGCGAGATGATCCTGCCTTTTAACACTTACAGAGGATATGGAATAAAGCTCTTCAAATGTATTGCATTAATTCTCAGTACTTGACGTTATACGCAAAATATACGTGTTGGTTGTGGAGTGTTTAGCTTATAATTTTGAATAAGCACTGTTTATATTTAGTTCATAATCAAAAGAACGGGAAAAAAACAAATGACTACATTACTTTAAAAGATATGCATGACGATGTGGATAGCAAACGTCATAAATAAAATAAACAAGAATTATATAGTCCTTTACAATTACAGCACAAACTTAATTATTAAAATGTTAGAGATATGGGCGAATGATGAATGCAGATGAATGAATGAGTGTATCATTGTTACTAACTAATGACAAATGTTCTATAGAAAGAGGCTTTATTAATAACCCAGTAACCAACAGCAACTGGTAGACCCTACAGATTTACGTCGAATCCAAATTAAGTTAGTAACTAGACTACACTTATACACACTCATATAATCCATTCATATTCGCCTTAAAATAAGCACAGCGTTGTGTCGACGTCTCATATGTAAGAATGTATGAAACAGAACCATGTAGTATTTATTTGTCTGATTTTCAGCTAAGTGACGAGCTTGATTCGGTCCTCTTCCCTATACAACATCCCAACAAAATCATTCAATTGGGACACTTTTGATTTCTCTAGAAGTGTTCACGTCAATGGCAACCATTGAGCGAACGCCATGTTTATATTAGGAGGACGGAGCATAAAACTCATCACCTACAACAATAGTCCCCAGGTAGCTGGGTTACAGCCACAGAGAATACATTGCAATACTTTCAAATATTGTTATTCCGACATTCAATGAAAAATAAACGGGGCGTTCTAATTATAAAAATAATTATTAGTGTTAAATATCTAAAAAAAGTATACTAAGTACCTATGTCTTAGTATACTTTTTAATATGATGCAAGACTGTGTATTTGTTCATGACGTCTTTTATTCATTATTAAGACGCCGACCGTCAAGATATAGGCGAATATGAGGTGTGATGAGTGTAGATGAACGATGGAGTCATTGTTGTACTAAGGTCGATTGTTCCTCAGAAAGAGCTATTTACCCCAATAGCCAAGGCAACTAAGGGACCTACAGCTTACTAAGGGAATCCGAACCACGTAGTAATGGTTTGATTTTCAGCTTACTGACACGCCTGATACTCATTTCATTTCCCTACACAACATCTGAACCTTGACTAACCATCCAACGTACATCCCAGACTGCTCTAGTAGTCTCCACGGCGATGGCAACCAATGAGCGGACGTCGCGTCGGTATTAAAAGGACCGGGCATAGATTATTTAATGGTAGAACCAGTTTTTAACTGGTTTTTTTTTTTTTTTTGTTTATTTCATCAAGTACACTAAAGGAGCCAATCCCTCGCGTTTCCACCCCCGTTCACTAACTCGGTGAGATATACGTTCTGAACACTGATTTCCACAACACAGGTGAACGAATAAATCACACTGCGATTCCGTAACTGTTTATTTAAGCAATAGAAAAACTCACGTGATATCTCACAGTTCCAATCAATCACAGAGTCCCTCTTGTTTAAGAACGCTGCTGGGTTGGTTTACTTCTGACCCAATTGTCCTGCGTCAGACGTACTGCTGAGGGGAATCAATATTAAAGCTTCCATAACATTTAGTTAACAAACGAGACAAACATTCTTAATTGAACCATTTGAAGAGCCAATGTCATTTTAGACGGCGTACACTATTAAACACTTAACTGTTCAGGCAATCAAATAATTTTTAAGTTGTCATTTTCACTATACGTAATTCTCTCCTACATACGATACAATAACAATTTTTAAAAAGTACAATTTATAACTGTTAATATATCTTGGTAGACACTATGAACTGACGAAACCACAGAGAAGAAAGAAACAGGGGTCACTTTCTTATGGCCGCATTGAACGTCTCAGTGGTAGTTATAAATAGATTACAACTAACGTGCATCTGTAGTAATAACTACTA
Source organism: Stictocephala bisonia (assembly GCA_035578905.1). Classification (NCBI taxonomy): domain Eukaryota; kingdom Metazoa; phylum Arthropoda; class Insecta; order Hemiptera; family Membracidae; genus Stictocephala; species Stictocephala bisonia. Next base: position 1,238,450 of record JAQJVL010000084.1, read on the forward strand.
AGTTTATCCTTGAGTATTTGGGGGTAATCAAGGAGGAATTGACAAGGTCCTGGACCTGCCATCGCATGTAACTCCTCCGATACACTAACTCGACACATATTTAGCGCATTATTGAATGCAACCTCTGTTTCTTTCTTCTAAGTGGTGAAACTCACGAAATACGGAACCAGTGTTTTTCTATTGTACCACTTTAAGAACTGATTTTTCTTTCATTTGTCTCTGTTTCTTAGTATTAGATATTTTTGACGCACAATTTTCCTTCATCCTATCGGAATCTGATTTCTTTTTGCTTCTGAAAAACTCTCAATCTAGGTTTATTTTTCTATGTTTTAAATTTTACATGTTTGTGCTTCACAGTTTTTAGCTTTTTTAAATCCTCTATTGTTATGTTAAACTCCTCATGTCTATTTTAATTTCTCTGACGCATAAACGTTCATATTTTTCCACTATCTGTCTAGTCAATATATTTTCTTCCATTCTCATTATATGTCCAGAAAAGACTCGATTATTTTTACAAACCATTCAAAACAACATATAATACGAGATAGTACATTATTACATTATTTTCTGGGAACAAAATCACAAAAAAAGGAGCTTCTAGTGAATATGAAGGGTTTCCTAAGGAATGACCACTCAAACAGTTGCAAACACATTTGTATTCATACTTGCATTATGAATAAAAATGAATAAGCTACGTTAAATTAGCGAATGTCATCTGTTTCTACCGGTCTACATAAATACCCGAGCCGTCCTATAACCTTGTTGGGAGGGAGGACAAGACTCCTCAGTGAAATGAATGTTGTGAACCCCACAAGCACATGTTCATCAGGTAAAAGAATAATGTTCCTTTCAATTCATGTATGAAGCAGTTTCTTTGTTAAATTCTCAAATAATGTTTATCGAGTTAGCCGAAAGATGCGGGCCAACTGATTTAGGCACACAACAAATACTAAGTTGTTGAATTTTATAAAACTCTTCATAACAATGAAAAAAACACTACAGGACACAAAAAAAAAACATGGTATATAATGCCACTAGTCAAAATTAACATTATTTCAAGAAAACCATTTCAATCTCGTAAACTTTGGAGAATGTGAATCTGAGACTAAGTGTGCGAGATTTGCAAATAAGATTCATAATCTAGACTGTTTACATAACGATTAATTATGGCTAGTTTATAGCATGCTGAAAGCACCATATAAATGTGAATGTGTAACTAAACTCACGCCCACTTACAGAACCTCAAGTCTGGAGTGTTGCATGTTTGGGCCTCAAGGCTGTTTGGACACTTGAGAGTTCAACTGGCTGGTTTCATTGGCAAGTGGGAGTAGAGGCAGGAGTGTGAATATGATTAATATATAAATATACGATTAGAGCACACAAGGAAGATGAAATTAACCATCAACAACTGGAACATCTTATCACATTACTAATCGAATGATCATATTCATTCTTGAAACTTCAAAGACTTTCGTTAAGCAAAATATCACAAGATAACAACAATCTGAACCCTTCCTAAACAAAGCTTACTGACATTATCTACACTGTTCGTATTGAAGTTGATATATATCGCACGGAATTTTCTTTCCATATATATATAATAAATAATAAAATAAATACAGAAACCCTCTGGATAAACATTTTACATCTACAAATAAATTCTAACGTACAAAGAACTTCTGCCTTAGTGTTTAAATATTGATCGTCCGTCACAGAGCTTAGTCTAAGTTACACAACCATTCTTCACCTGCTTCTACAATTACCAGAATGAAGGCCAGATAACCCCTCTCCCATGAAAAGAGCGATATAGGCAATCATTAACTATGTGATCCTTAGTTTGAGTTTCAGTTCCGTAATCAAGCGAACGATCATTTGCCATTCCACACTTGCATTTTCTAATAGTTGTATCTTCACACACCTGTGTAAGAGCAACTCAACTATTCCTTAGGAGAAATATTCATTGCTCTGTCAGTCGGAACTTTACAGTAAACTGGTCAAATAAAGCCCAAGTTTACAGCCTATCTTTTTTTTTCTTTTTTGCGATAAACCGTAGCCTATAAACCTAACAGAAAAGTTGTCGATAGATAGTTTTTCTTAATTTACATCATCAAGCAGGGTCTAGGACATCTTACAATATAAGGAGATACACATTAATCTACTCTAACTATTTACTTTTATAGTATTTTATCTTACTAATAATCAGCTAAGCATTGAAAGGTAGTACGTCTACTACCATTCAGACGTTGGACTTCCATTCAGAGCATTTATATTTCGCCATGACTCCAAGGATTTTGTTAGTTTTATATTAATAGGTACTGGGGTCACCCCTGCACACTTCATGTGCCAATCCCGTCAGTTGCTAAGCTCCTACACAGAGATGAAACAGAGGTCACATCTAATAGAGGGATGATTGTATATCGAAATATTTTGTCGAGTAGTTATTTCTCCAGTTTGTCATTCAATATCAGGACCCTTATTCTCCCCAAATCCTCAAGGACGTTGTAATTATTACTTCAGGTGTACAAACATTAGTTGCAATCTATTTATACTACCACTGAGGCCATAAGGATGGTCTGAATATGCGTAGCAGGTATACTGGCATAATACAAACAGACTCTACGCTGTCATGAATAAAGAATCAACAGACAATTGCAACGTTTTAGGCACGTGCATCAATCGCTCAATAACTGCGGACATATGTTTCATAACGATTGCTTTAGCGATTGTATTTTTATTCGTGATTGGTTGAAGCGTTTTTACTGAAGAGTAAAAATAAAAAATTTCTTTTAACATGTTTTTCTAAAAGAAAATAATTTGTATTTTCTGCTGTATATTCTTGATGGAATTGATTTGGTTGTAAACAAAAAGTCATTTTTTAGCAAATTCCACAAATTTAATTTTCATCAAGAGCGCTTTCGCCGTTTAATGCATCTTCAGTTGTAAATACAGTATAAACAGAAAACATATGTGAATAAAAATAACAAAAAAATCACATGTAAAACATTAAATACTAGTTAAGTTAAATTTAAGTGGCTAAGTTTGATAAGAACTATTATGAATTAAAATTAAAATATGGTTTAGAGTTTTCGATTTTTTATGATATTTCATTTTTAATTAAGGGTAAAAATAAATTACTAAAATTTAGAGATGATTGGGAAATGCATTCATCTTTCAAAACTGCCATACATGCACTTTCAATCTGGTTTCTTTTAGTCTATAAGGGTTCTTTTAAAATTACACTTGTAGAATTTAAATTTATTTCATGTTTTTCGTTAATAGCATGTTCAACTAATCCAGCCACTAAACTAAAAAAAAAAGCTAAGAAACAGACCAATAAGCAATGTGTAAATAAAATAAAATCTACTAAACAAAGTACTTGTGTCATAAAGTTATATATTGACTGATCTGCCAGAGCTAATAACAACCCAGGTTTCGTAATCTTTCAACACGTACTTCACCGATTGAATGAAGACCAGGAAATCCCCCCTGAAAAGAACGTAATGGGCGATCATTAACTGTGTGATCTATAGTTTTAACTTAAACTCCGCAATCACATGACTGATTATTTCCAATTCCCCACTTATATTTCCAGTGGTTGCATCTTCCCGCATGACTACTCTCATGTCAACTCCACTTCCTTGCCTCCCAGTGCTGTTCAATAAAGCTCCTCCAGAGAGAATTCAATAAGATCTGGAATGTCCCACATCTAGCCATTATACAGTATTTCCCACGTCAGAACGGTGGCTTAAAATCTCGAAACCCACCTCTACGTACTGCTTTCCAGTTGAGCAGATCAAATTTTTCACCCAATACCAGCTGAACCGTAACGTGGAACAGTTTTAATGGACGTAATAAGTTCCTTATCAACGATCCTTATTAACGATACCTGAAGGTGGGATGAGCCTCCCTCGTAGGGCGTGGACACTGTTAAATCGGTTCCTAACTGGCGTTGGCAGTTGCTATTACTGGAAATATAAATGGGCATTGACAGTAGATCAGCCATGTTGATTGCGGGGAGTATATCCAAACAATAGATCACATAGTTACAGAGTGTCCCATGCGCTCTTTTACGGAGGGATTGGTCAACATACACAGAATCAGTGACACAGTTACAGCAGGTGTTAGATGGCTAGATGGATAGGACTTAGCTCTGTGACAGGAGATCACTTTACATTATATAATTAATGAATATATAATCATGACTTTTGGATATTTATCCAAATATACATCGCAGCTTTATAATTAACAAATGGTAGCTGACAACAAACCATACGATATATCTTCTCGCACCCGTACTAAAACGACGAGGAAGGTCACTTACGAGGAAGGTTCATTCTACTGATGACGGTCATAGGGCCTGATACCAGAAACTCGTTTCGGCCGTCATACATATCCCAAGCTAATACCTAGTTGATTTTTTACGAAACTTCGTTTGAGATTAACTATTAAGCTAGTCAAAAAGGTGGTTTTCTAGATTTGAGTCGGATATCTTGCAAGATTCGGAGTAGATGTAATCTTTTTAAACTCTATGAGAAGTGCGTCTTATTTGTGGAGGAGCTATGTTCCACAGCACTGGAAGCCATCTTAGAGACGTTGCAGTGAAGGGAGCTGCTAATAGCTCTCATCGACCTATTTAGTTGTATATCAACCTCTCGTACTTGATTGGCTACTGTTAATCCACACGGGAGCACAATATTCAGCAGTGAAGTATACCGGAGACAAAACCTGAGGGACATGGGTTGTATTGTCAGGGGATGACGTCCGAATCAACCCTTAAAGCAGTAAAAGTTTCCTGGGTGGTGGTAATCGAACGACGATTTTTGTAGCTGAACTGTTACTTGTGTGACACCCCAGCAAATGTCAGCTGCCAAAATAGTTAATGAAGACTCCAGATTACCGAATGAAAAATGTTAGTTTGCATAGCAATTCTATTTATCTTTTAACGGTACAAGAACAAATTAATCAATTGTTAGAATTATATTGTGAATACATAGCGAATATGGGTTGGAATGAGAGTGACGAGGTACATGAATATATGTAGTCTTTGTTACGACCTAAGGCTGACTGATCCTTTAACAATTTTGTTACTCTAAATTAGGTCAATTCTGGTACATTTAGAACATTGAGGTGGTCTTAATCATATGTGCAAATAGATATTCACTTAAAATTCAAAAGCACACTTTTAGTGTTTAAAATGGATTTTTCAAGTGTTGTCACCCTGCATTGCTATTATTAACAACCTTTTCATTATTAATTACAGTAACATGTTTACATACAGCCCAGTCAAACTAGGCCATACATATATAAAACAAAAGTTTATTTGTTAATGGAATGTTTATTGTTAATGATTTACAAAATCACCAATAAAAAATACTTTTTTCGAGGCCTTTCTGCCTCTGGCCCTTCTGCCAATCTGGCATCATCAGGCAACACAAATTTATATTTGGTTATAAACAAATTTGGTTTTGTTTATAACCAAATATAAATTTGTGTTGCCTGATGATGCCAGATTTGCTGGCGAAAGGCCTCGAAAAAAGTATTTTTTATTGGTGATTTTGTAAAAATGTATTAACAACGAGGAATACCAATATCAACTCCATCTGAAATTTACAAAAAAAGTTGATTTACCTAATGTAAAATACAAATCATAATTATATATCTAACTGTATCTTACAAGTACATATTGTAACGTTACCGAACGGTTGCAATCCTATGTTTAACTAAAGCTATTATTCACTAGCCACACTTACTAATATTTGAAAGGTGAATAAATGGTACCCAGGTAGTTAACTGTTTTAATTAATTCAAACACACGGATCGCTGAGTACAGCATTTGGACCGGCAGAAGTGAAAACACCCCAATGCTCCGCGGAAAAATTATAAAAAAATGTAAAATAAAGGACGTTTCCAAAGTTATTTTTAAATTAAAAGTGTTATTTAAATTTTAACTGTAAATCGAATCTACTTAAAACTGCTACTTTTCCTTCTCATCCATATAGAAATACTAAACTAGTATGGAACAATAGTAAATATCATCAGTGAAAGGAGAAATAAAAATAGAAAAATATAGATATATTTGTTTCCTGTTGAGCATTTTATTTTCTTACTTTTGTCCTACTGAGTGTACGTAATATTTGTGTGGCAGCAAGTATGTGTCTTTGACATACGTCCATCGTCAGTACAAGCAATTCTTACATTCCACAACAGTGCAGAGCAGCCATTACTAACGTACGTTTCACATTTGGTTGAAATAGTAAAGGCCTTCTAACTACAACGCAGCCCACAATCATTAGCCAAATTTCCATTGACGAATATGGCCTTTAAAATGGTCCTTTTACTAAATCTATACCAATTTTAAAAAGAACAACTATTGCATAAACAGTAAAATATGTAATTAACTCAAACTTCTGTAGCATTCATTTGGCAAAATATTGATGCAATACATTTTTTAGATCTATAAATAATATAAAAGCTAAATACTGACTGATGCTAGTTTTTCAAAAACTATACTCCTTTGCAACATGAAAACTCACGCAGATATTCTTTACAAGATCTAGATGCATACTAAGACAGGATTTTAAAATATTTCTCTCAAAGACCTAAAACAGGGTAAACAATAAATATTCCGACACTGGCTTATCAGAGGTTTTGTTGCCATTCAATATACGAATGAGAGAGCTCAGGACAGTGCAAGTTGGCATTAGAGGTATTTTGAACAAAGTAAGTGTGCAATATGAAGAAAATTAACATCATTTGATACGTCCCCTGGTAATATACCTTTAAAATATATTACTCCATACCACGATTATTGTGATGTCACGTAATCTTGTTACGGTTCAACCTCTGACCATGCCATTTGATACGTCCCCTGGTAACATACGGTATGTGTAACCTTTAAAATATATTACTCCATACCACGATTATTGTGATGTCACGTAATCTTGTTACGGTTTAACCTCTGACCACGCCATTTGATACGTCCCCTGGTAATATACCGTATGTGTAACCTTTAAAATATATTACTCCATAATACGATTATTGTGATGTCACGTAATCTTGTTACGGTTCAACCTCTGACCACGCCATTTGATACGTCCCCTGGTAATATACCGTATGTGTAACCTTTAAAATATATTACTCCATACCACGATTATTGTGATGTCACGTAATCTTGTTACGGTTCAACCTCTGACCACGCCATTTGATACGTCCCCTGGTAATATACCGTATGTGTAACCTTTAAAATATATTACTCCATAATACGATTATTGTGATGTCACGTAATCTTGTTACGGTTTAACCTCTGACCACGCCATTTGATACGTCCCCTGGTAATATACCGTATGTGTAACCTTTAAAATATATTACTCCATACCACGATTATTGTGATGTCACGTAATCTTGTTACGGTTCAAACTCTGACCACGCCATTTGATACGTCCCCTGGTAATATACCGTATGTGTAACATTTAAAATATATTACTCCATACCACGATTATTGTGATGTCACGTAATCTTGTTACGGTTCAACCTCTGACCACGCCATTTGATACGTCTCCTGGTAATATACGGTATGTGTAACCTTTAAAATATATTACTCCATAATACGATTATTGTGATGTCACGTAATCTTGTTACGGTTCAAACTCTGACCACGCCATTTGATACGTCCCCTGGTAATATACCGTATGTGTAACCTTTAAAATATATTACTCCATACCACGATTATTGTGATGTCACGTAATCTTGTTACGGTTCAAACTCTGACCACGCCATTTGATACGTCCCCTGGTAATATACCGTATGTGTAACCTTTAAAATATATTACTCCATACCACGATTATTGTGATGTCACGTAATCTTGTTACGGTTCAACCTCTGACCATGCCATTTGATACGTCCCCTGGTAATATACCGTATGTGTAACCTTTAAAATATATTACTCCATACTACGATTATTGTGATGTCACGTAATCTTGTTACGGTTCAACCTCTGACCATGCCATTTGATACGTCCCCTGGTAATATACCGTATGTGTAACCTCCCCTGGTAATATACCGTATGTGTAACCTTTAAAATATATTACTCCATACCACGATTATTGTGATGTCACGTAATCTTGTTACGGTTCAACCTCTGACCATGCCATTTGATACGTCCCCTGGTAATATACCGTATGTGTAACCTTTAAAATATATTACTCCATACCACGATTATTGTGATGTCACGTAATCTTGTTACGGTTCAACCTCTGACCATGCCATTTGATACGTCCCCTGGTAATATACCGTATGTGTAACCTTTAAAATATATTACTCCATACCACGATTATTGTGATGTCACGTAATCTTGTTACGGTTCAACCTCTGACCATGCCATTTGATACGTCCCCTGGTAATATACCGTATGTGTAACCTTTAAAATATATTACTCCATACCACGATTATTGTGATGTCACGTAATCTTGTTACGGTTCAACCTCTGACCATGCCATTTGATACGTCCCCTGGTAATATACCGTATGTGTAACCTTTAAAATATATTACTCCATACTACGATTATTGTGATGTCACGTAATCTTGTTACGGTTCAACCTCTGACCATGCCATTTGATACGTCCCCTGGTAATATACCGTATGTGTAACCTTTAAAATATATTACTCCATACCACGATTATTGTGATGTCACGTAATCTTGTTACGGTTCAACCTCTGACCATGCCATTTGATACGTCCCCTGGTAATATACCGTATGTGTAACCTTTAAAATATATTACTCCATACCACGATTATTGTGATGTCACGTAATCTTGTTACGGTTCAACCTCTGACCATGCCATTTGCGATACACGTTTCAGACGTTTGGATTTACTAAACTCAGTTGGTAAATGTTCTGATTGCAAACATATTATAAAATTAAATAAATATATGAATTTAAATCGATAGCAATATTCCGAAAGAATCAGACTGGACCCACATCAATCTTGGGTTGGTCCAAAAACTCACTTGTGTAGAAACTTCTGTCTCGTCCATTTCCGCTTTACGTAATTTGGTAATCAAACTTACTAACACTCCTCATGATTGGTAACATCAATAGTCCTTTTATTGGTCGACGAAAGTAATTGTAATGAAGTATATTTAACCAGTCACATGAAGATGTAATATAAAAAGCGTAAATGACCAGTTGTCCTTGTAGTGATGATATTTATTCACGATTGTCACAAACACACGCCCACACATACGCACTCCGGTAAAATGCACGCATACTCACACATCACTGCTAATGAGCTAGGGACGGAAATTACTTATCTTGTTTGGTTATTTAAAGAGTAAAAAGTTCATTCCCGAGATGGTGGCAATTTAATTACTTTCATATTCGTGCCTCCTCTATAGTTAGAGGGACAACGCAAAGGATCTGTATTGGGCCCTATACTTTTCATCTTGTACACAAATGATGTCCCTCAATATATGCAAGAGTAAAACAAAACCGTCTTGTATGCGGACGATACTGTACTCATTCTTAGTGAGAAAACACCTAAATTACTTGTATATAGTTTTTATTATTCTGTTCAAAATAAATACGTTTTTCATTTAGCATAACTTGTGACACTACAGCTCCCTTACTGTCAGATGACAATTTTCTACACAATTTGAATATTAACAACGTTTAGCTATAATTTTAGTGTATAAATATGCACTAAAGTGTTTAACTACCACTATAGTATAAAATACATTACAAATAAGTGTACGTTTTTCTATCGGAAATTAAACACTCATTAATATTGGAATAAATAATTTACTGATTTTTAAAAATTCTATATTTAGAATTTATAAATGTTTTAAATAATTTATAATCAGGATTGAGAACTAGAATATGAGTGTTAAGAAGTGGTAATTCACTCATATCTTCATTCGACGGAAGAAGTTGGTTCCAAACAGTACAAATATTTTCTTTTCGTCATTGCTTGGATAAACACGGGACATTTTTTCGTTTTAGTCATGATTGGCTACGAATAAAAACTCAATCAAACACACTTGCACAACATTTCTGTATACAAATAAATAGCCTAGGTAGAGTAAAAGTGCTTTCCGATTCTGCGACAGGCAGTTTTTTGTTTTTTTTACTAAGGGAACAAGTTCATTTACTAAAAAGTGCTGGGAATAAATAATGGGAAATCTCGCACGTCAATGGTAAATAAGTGAAACGAAAGTGTTATTTAATTTCAAACAACTATGTATTCTCTCAGTTTCTGAGTGGGTTGTGTGTAATATAATAATCTGTAATTGTTCTACCAAGATCAGCCAAGGCATGTTATACCAATTGTTCTACCAAGGCATGCGTGTGTTTGTTTTTATCCGTAAATTAATTATTGCAATATTAATAAGTGTTTTTATCTACATAAAAACAGACACTTATTTGTTATTTATTTTATACTCTAGTGGTAAAGTTAAAAGTTTAGTGCAAATTTATACAATAAAATTAAAGCTAAACTTTTTTCATATTCAAATCGTGTAGAAAGTTGTCTTCTTCTGACAGTAAGGTAACAAGTACTTATTATTTACTTTCATGCTCAATTAAAAACGTTTTTATTTTGAAAAGAATAATAAAACTAACTACAAGTAATTCAGAAGTTACCCCACTAATAATGAGCACAGTATCTTTTGGATACAAGAGGCTTTGCTGTATCCTTACATATATTGTGGGAGATCATATATTGTGTACAAGATGAAAAGGATAGGACCCAATACAGATCCTGGCGGTAGCCCCCTAACTATATGGGAGGTACGATTGAATAATTTATCGTGTTATTAATGTAGATAACTAATTGTTTTAAGTTTAACTATTTTGATAATACAGTACTAATTAATCACCTTTACTGCTTAGTTATCGTTATATTGACGAGCAGTGTATCTCTCCTTTTACCAAGGTCTGACTGTACATATAAGTCGTCATATTAATTTAAGCTATTACACATTGTCACTGTTTACACGGTCATTAACACTCACTGTTAATTATTTGTTTGTTTCGTTATCATAACTTGTCGTAACAACTGTGTTACGTAATATAAATATGAAGTGTCATGCTATGTAATTTGTTATTTTATCTTAGCTGTATAAAATTGTTGCTATTTTCAATTTGTTCTGTGCCACAAGTTTTGAAACAAAATTATGACGTACCGTTAGAATCCACTTGTGCAGTCAATGAATAGACGAGTGATAGGAAAATAGCCTCCTTAAGCAGACGAAACGAACTTAGCGCGGCTGCTTATTCGCAGCACTGGTTGAAATGTTCTGCTATGTACTCCCAACTCAATACCCCTTTTCACATTTTTCTTTCTCTCTCATTGTCATAACAATGTAGCATAAGTCGTAAGTCGAACGGGCACACTTTGGTACATGAATATACTGTCATAGAATGCAATTTTCCTAACTTTGTTTTTTAATACTTAATTCACAATGCTCGATCAATTATTTGTCTTCGCTGATACCATTGACTATAGAAACAGGCCGTTCCATGTACAGCAATAAATTTGCTGTAGACGAGCACCTGTGCTGCAATCTAACGATGAATAGTTTCAAATAAGTGATCAGACGACTGTTTGGCGTAGTATTAGCTCAATTACTTAATTAATATTATTACTCATATTATTACATGAGTCACTTAACTGTTAACTGGAGAGAGACAGAGAGGTGGACGAAGAGAGATAGAGAGAGGGAGACCCCTGGCGCTATCTGTGAAAACCTAGCAAGAACTAATTTTACAGAAAAGGAAAACCAAATTCAAGGTACCGATATAAGCGAACAGACTTATTTTTCTGTAATCCTTTAACTAATTATTAAACTCTGAAAACTAATCAAGAAGTCAGTTATTTTTAGAACAGATTTAGTGTAAAATAAAAATGCTTCAACGTCGTGTGCAAAGTTACAAGTTACGTCGTTAAGGATACATTACGGAACACGGTTGATTGAGAGAGAGACAGAGAGCGTCTTACCGCCTCAATACCTGACGAGGACTTAGCACAGTGACGTGCACTTGAATACAAATGGCCCATTGTACTTGAGCATCTGGAAAGAAAGTAACTCAGGAAATGACAGGCAAACCTTCTCACATTTAACGGTTGCGTCTGACATACAAAACGACTTAGTAAAACTACCTGCTGCTTATATAAATTAATTAAATGCTTTGTACACTTCGTTTAGTGATTTTCATCTACTTGTATATATTTGTACGTTCACAAACTGTTTTGAACAAAACAACGGGAAAGTAGTGAAACTATCTGCACTTTGACTATTGCCGACGATTGTCATGCACCAACACACTAAACAGCATCCATCAAAGGCAGACAATCTACCCTCTACACGTTGTTTATCCTGTTGCTGGCATCTCCTCCCCTTGCATATAATCAATGTTGCATACATTTTATATTCTCACTTAAACTTTGAACGAAACATCAGTAAATTGTGTCGTTGGATCAAAATATAAATGATGTTAAAGTGTGTTAAATATATAATAGGCCTACTGTTATATCTTAATAAATTTAATTACATATCAAACTGGTAGCTCTCTTTAGTTTCAAAAAGACATTTTCCCCCTAAATATGTGTAATCTCTACGAACAAACTGATTTGCTTTTGCATTCTTAGAAAGCTCGATTGAGCTCTTCTCATTTCCAGCACCTAATCAGTTAAAACTGTCTAGCTATCTTCCTTTGTGTAGAATGTCCTGGCATTGTTGACTAGTGACTGAGTCAATAGTAATGGTTCATTAGGGTAATAGTTCTTGAGTACCTTCGGCAGTGCAATAAGTACGTGTTTATTGTACAGAGAACGTGTTGCACTAGCGTAATGGCTAATTTATGTAAGTACATGGAGTAAATAAGATTTTTTGCAAACAATGTTAATGTATTTGCAAATAAACTGTAAATGCTAGTCAATATAATCACTATATTATTTACGAATTTTAAATACTGTATTACGATTCAACATTATGTTATAAGCAGCAACATTTTAGTAGTGCAAAATAAGTGTGATGAACTGTACAAGTCTGTTTTATTGTTATTTACTGCTGCTGATGAGGTAGTGGGCAGGGCTTACTGCTCTGTCAGCACTTTGCCTACCGTCTACCTAGTTCCCATGATAACATTAAATAAAATTACATAGTTGGGGAAGAGTAGTACATCACTCTCGTACCAGTGCTTTCAGCAGGATGCAGTCCAAGTGGCATGTCTATAGTTTAAAAATCCAACACATTGGGTACTTACTATATTGAGTTAAAAAATAATGAGTTTACATTACGAATTAAACGTATTTACTAAAACTAAATAAATAAACAAATAAAAATAAATCAAATCGTCTATAAATTTCATAATCTAATACCTTTGTTGAATGTATTGCACAGTACAAGTAAACGTCACACAACACAAATTTATTAAAATATAGGCACAAAATGCACAAATAGACTACAATACAAGTACAAAATGTATAAGTATTATGACTCGTCCACCCAACCCATACACGTACAGTATTACTGACCCGCTCACCCATCCATACACGTACAGTGGTATATAGAACAAGAATACGACATTATTCAACATTATGTTATAAGCAGGGTTACCACTGACTATAGAACAAGAATACGACATTATTCAACATTATCTTATGAGTAGGGTTACCACTGACTATAGAACAAGAATACGACATTATTCATCATTATCTTATGAGTAGGGTTACGACTGACTATAGAACAAAATACGACATTATTCAACATTATGTTATAAGCAGGGTTACCACTGACTATAGAACAAGAATACGACATTATTCAACATTATCTTATGAGCAGGGTTACCAATGACTATAGAACAAGAATACGACATTATTCAACATTATCTTATGAGCAGGGTTACCACTGACTATAGAACAAGAATACGACATTATTCAACATTATGTTATGAGTAGGGTTCCCACTGACTATAGAACAAGAATACGAAATCATTCAACATTATGTTATGAGCAGGGTTACCACTGACTAGAACAAGAATACGGCATTATTCAACATTATTTTACGCAAGGAACAAGGGGACAGTCCGCTTATATGGGTCCCGTGAAGCCGGTTTTGCTGTTATATAAAACTAGTTCATGTTCGGTTTTCATAGGTAGCGCTAGTGGTCTCCCCATCTCTATCTCTCTTTATCCCTCTGTCTTTCTCCCATCACACGCTGAACAGTGACTAATAGATAAGGTAATAGTGCGCCAAACAGAACTCCGAGCACATTTGACACCATTCACCGTTAGATAACAGCACATGCTATGCTCTTCAGTAAATGCATTACCTTGCACTGTCTGTTTCTACAGTCGAAGCCATAACTACATAATTAAAATCGATACAATAAAGAAATAATACGGAAAACTACAATCAAATAACAGTTAAAAAATAAGAGTATAACAGATAGCAAACAACAACATATCAATAAATTATTCTAAATTAACTAAAAATTCTTCAACGATAACAATATCAATATAATTACGCCCACAGATCAGATAAATATAAATGTAACACATATAGCAATGTGAAACAAAAACACAAATTATGGATAAATAAAAATAACAGCAATGTATAAGCATAACAAACATATAACGCAATAAATACGAGTGTATATTTAAGACAACAACTATACAGTTATTATATACAGGCATAAGGCTACCCCTTCAGTAAATAGAAAGTCATATATTAGTAAATTCCTCCACTAAAAAATGACTTTCTATTTACAAACAAACCAATTCCATTAAGAATATACAGCAGAAAATACCTATGCTGTATCGACAGTTTTGTTGGGACATAACAGCAACGACAAGAACTAAAAACGGAGGTTTGCATCGAGACTTCCTGGTCAATTTACACACACATTTTTAGCCACAAGGTCATGGATGGATATGATGTCCAACTCAAAGAATATCTGACGTGTAGAACCACGGCCTCCTTTAAAGAAGGCCGCGGCGATTCAACATTG
Organism: Stictocephala bisonia; assembly: GCA_035578905.1. NCBI lineage: Eukaryota > Metazoa > Arthropoda > Insecta > Hemiptera > Membracidae > Stictocephala > Stictocephala bisonia. Next base: position 1,253,457 of record JAQJVL010000084.1, read on the forward strand.
GCAACACCGCACTGAGGCTCAAGATTTACTAATACCGGCCTCCTTCCATTTACTAATTCGAGTAAACGGCGCGCGCTTCACTTAAATGGGGTGTTTTACGTACTTTGATGTTTCTGATTACCTCTAAAACTTATCAGAAATATTATCTTGACAATATCAAACTATATAATTCCGGGTTTCTTTATTTATGTCGATATATCACTTCAAAAACCGCTCTAAACTAACCTGTGCTGATTGTTTGCTATTGTTTATAGTCTACTAACAGAGGAATGCTGTGATTTGTGAGGTATTTGAAAGATATAAACTGAGGTGGGCTTTCCGTACCTTCTGATCTTGTGTTAAATATTTGTAAACAATTTATTGGTAGCCTATTATTCAAAAACTTATATCTAAAGATTTCTTTACTGTCACAGAATCTAAGAAGTGTTGTACATTTGTTAAGTATGGAATGACTGTCTTCGGACTATAATTTAGTGTTTGTAATTGGTAAAATTTGTAAACGTGGCTTACGATATGTGACTGTTGTTGAAAAAGTTGTTAATACAAGAAGTACTTATATTATAACTAACAAATTAATTATAGTAAGATGAAAATCTAAGTATTTATGACAAAATATATAAACAAAAGAAAGTGATTGTACTGTCACATGGGGTACTATAAAAAAATGTCTAATATCCTTATGATACTAAAGCAACGAAAAATGTATTCATGACATTAAATTCTCTTTAAAGTCTATCAATATGCAAGTTGTTAATACGAACGAGCACAAAACTGCAACTCAGGAGGTGTTGTTGTTTGAAAAAATAAAAATATTCAATATTTGCGAGTTACAGTAGGCAAAGAAATAAACTGTGAAACGCATATATTTAATGTTAAATTCAAATAAAATATTCTATAAATATATTTTAAAATCATACCGATCTAAAAAAAAAAAATCTAAGAAGATTCTAGGCCTACTTTTCTTCAGTTCTTAGTAAAATTGAGTATGGACTTTCTTGCTATGGTGGATCCTACAAATCAAATTTGAATAGAATGTTTATCCAACAGAAATATTTAAAACTCTTCTCAAATAAACTGGAAATAGAACAATCACATGTCTTGTTTAGACAGTAAACTTTTTACAATTAAATAGATGTTTGTTTTCCAAATACTGTATTAATTTTTTTATAGTAAGGTATATTCCTTCCTGGTAATATACCAGAAAGGAATATTGAAAATTAATATATGCTTACATAACCACAAATACATAATATTAACTCCTAAACCTAATTTAACACACGTCGAAAAAACTATGCATTTCAAGAACATAGCATGTAGAGTAAGCCCAAAACTACCAAAGAAATAACAGCAATATAATAATAGAATCCCATTTTGTATTTAATAATGTCATATTGATTTAAAAAGGTTTTTATTTTCACGTTTTTAGTTCCTTTTTTGAGAGAGATGTCGGTTGTAAGGGAACCCCTGAAGTCCGCTATGGCCGTATAGCGGACGCTATCCATAGGCCTCCGACAATATGGAAAGCGGCTTTGCCTGTTCGAACAACGCGGCCTTCTTTAAAGGCGGCCGTGGTCGAACGTATTAGGAACATACAGTTCCAAGATCGGATCAGTGGAAAGCAACGATCAGTAACTGTGAACGGGTAAAAGGGTCCCAGAGGCTCCAGGCTACAATGTGACTAATCGACCTAGCCCTTTCCCAAGCCGAGTCTACTAACACATATTATACCACGATCATTAACTAAAAAGGTTTCAGCGGCTCCCGGATACAATGGAACTAATCGACCCAGCCCTCCCATAAGCCGGGGCTACTAACACATATTATTAAACGATCAGTAACTATGAACAGATAAAACGGTTTCAAATGTACCAGGTTATAGTGGGACCTATCGACCCAGCCCTCCCAACACAGGGGCTTCCAAAACGATCAGTAACTATGAACAGGTAAAACTGTTTCAGATGTACCAGTCTACAGTGGGACCGATCGACTCAGCCCTCCCCCAAGCAGGGGCCTCCAACACATATTATTCCAAGATCAGTAACTGTGAACGGGTAAAAAGGTTTCAGCGGCTCCAGGCTACAGTGGGGCTGATTAACCCAGCCCTCCCCCAAGCAGGAGCTTCCAACACATATTATTCCAGATCAGTAAGTATGAACTGGTAAAAAGGTTTCAGCGGCTCCAGCTACAGTGGGACTGATTGACTCAGACCTTCCTTAAGCAGGGGCCTCCAATACATATTATTCAACAATCAGTAACTGTGAACAGGTAAAACGGTTTCCGCGGCTCCAGGATACAGTGGGACTAATCGACCTAGCCCTTCCCCAAGCCGAATCTACTAACACATATTATTCCACGATCAGTAACTGTGAATAGGTAAAAAGGTTTCAGCGGCTCCAGGATACAGTGGGACTGATTGACCCAGACCTCTCTTAAGCCGGGGCTACTAACACATATTATTAAACGATCAGTAACTGTGAACAGGTAAAACTGTTTCAGATGTACCAGTCTACAGTGGGACCGATCGACCCAGCCCTCCCCCAAGCAGGGGCTTCCAACACATATTATTCTACGATCAGTAACTATGAACAGGTAAAACGGTTTCAGATGTAACAGGTTACAGTGGGACCGATCGACCCAGCCCTCCCCCAAGCAGGGGCTTCCAACACATATTATTCCACGATTAGTAACTATAAACAGGTAAAACGGTTTCAGATGTATCAGTCTACAGTGGGACTGATTAACCCAGCCCCCCCCCCCAAGCAAGAGCTTCCAACACATATTATTCCACGATCAGTAACTGTGAACGGGTAAAAAGTTCCCAGAGGCTCCAGGCTGCAGTGGGCCTGATCGACCCAGCCATCCCCCAAGCAGGGGCTTCCAACACATATTATTCCACGATCAGTAACTGTGAACGGGTAAAAAGTTCCCAGAGGCTCCAGGTTACAGTGGGACCGATCGACCCAGCCCTCCCCCAAGCAGGGGCTTCCAACACATATTATTCCACGATTAGTAACTATAAACAGGTAAAACGGTTTCAGATGTATCAGTCTACAGTGGGACTGATTAACCCAGCCCCCCCCCCCCAAGCAAGAGCTTCCAGCAGATATTATTCCACGATCAGTAACTGTGAACGGGTAAAAAGTTCCCAGAGGCTCCAGGCTGCAGTGGGCCTGATCGACCCAGCCATCCCCCTCCCCCCATGCAGCAGCTTCCAACACATATTATTCCACGATTAGTAACTGTGAATGGGTAAAAAGTTCCCAGAGGTTCCAGGCTGCAGTGAGCCTGATCGACCCAGCCATCCCCCCCCCCCCAAGCAGGGGCTTCCAACACATATTATTCCACGATCAGTAACTGTGAATGGGTAAAACGTTCCCAGAGGCTCCAGGCTGCAGTGGGCCTGATCGACCCAGCCATCCCCCTCCCCCCAAGCAGCAGCTTCCAACACATATTATTCCACGATCAGTAACTGTGAATGGGTAAAAAGTTCCCAGAGGTTCCAGGCTGCAGTGGGCCTGATCGACCCAGCCATCCCCCTCCCCCCCAAGCAGGGGCTTCCAACACATGTTATTCCACGATCAGTAACTGTGAATGGGTAAAAAGTTCCCAGAGGCTCCAGGCTACAGTGGGGCTGATCGGCTCAGCCCTCACCCAAGCCTTTCAAAACATATTATCCCATTTCACGCCTCCTATATATCCACTTTCTCGCCTGAGAAATATTATTGCAGGTACTGTTTCGTACAAGTTCTGATTTGTCAAACTATGGCGAGCTTAGTTTTAAAACTAATCAGTACGTTTTTTTTAGTAAGATTTTTTCAATACACAGTTGACCGGGGTCTTATCAAATACAACGTTCTAAGTGTGTAACCCTGCACTTTAAATGTGTAACTAACCTACGTCACCTCAAGGACAGAGTAATCCAAACACTCTGAAAGCATCGTGACTCGAACTTTAATTTAGCTATAAATCTGCAGCACAGCAGGTGATGTAAGATACGTGACATGCCGAGGAGGGGGTTGTAGCGTAGAGGTGGCAGACTAAAGTGATTCAACAGTATAATGTTTAGGTTCTTTACAATTCTATAGATTACTTTCGCTGCTTACATTACCAAGTATCTCCCCACTTTGACTGTTCGAAATGTTAAAAGAACGATACAAATTAGATTTTAGTCCAGTACAAAAACGACCTTGTAATCAGGTGTGATACTCGTAAACTCTACTGAACTGAATCAGCTGTTTTTAGTTTGTTTACGAGTAAAAAGTCATCGTTATTTAATAACTGTTGTCATTGTACATTTCACTACATTATTAAGAAAAATACAGTTTTTGTTGCGGTCATATTCTGATTGTAAGACCTTCTTTTTTTAGTTTAAATGTTGATATTCCTTTTTATTTTGGAAGTGGTAGTATAATCACCTTCAAGGTCCGGTTTGTGTTTAACTTCCGCAACAGTGTAGATACTAACTATAATGAACTGTACAAGTTTGTTTCATTATTATCTATTATTTACAATATTATTCATTGTGTTAATATTATTATTAACTGTTATTTTAATTCTAACTAATGATTTAACTAAATCGATGTAAGTTTGATTCATAAGTGTTGATCAGACCAACCAATAGTCACTGGTGCTTATGATATAATGGGCGGGGCTTGCTGATGCGCTGCCAGCACGCGGTCTACTGTCTTACCTAGTTTTTATATTTTTTAAATGGAATGATACGGTGGGGAGGAGTAGTTTTCTATCTCACTTCCACCACTAGCGTCATCTCTCACACTAGTGATTTTAGTAGATCGCAATCTAAACGACCCATCTGAAGTTGGAAGTTATCAGTTATTTATTTGACTGAAATAATAAACGAACGGGGAAACTAATCAATTGGTTATGAAAAAGTGGCATTAATAAGACATATAATTAACATATACTTGCCAAGTTATGTAGAACATACAAAATATATGCTCGGATCATGCCTTTATCCAGTTATATAGGATTCATGGTAACTTGGAAGTGGAAAGCACTTCTTAATAAGGAATTACTTATTTCCAATAATAATTAATTTGGAAATTATAGTTTTTTGCAACAATTATTCACATTTATCGTTGATCCATCGACTTTCAGACTATTTACTGAATACAAAATATACGTTACATTAATAGTTGATTCACAATTCACTAATGTTTCATTATAAAAGCTGATCAGCATCGTCGTCGTCATTCTAGACTAATTATTCTTTCTGAATCCATGTTCCCACCCATCGTTATATTGTGGATCGTGATGAATCTTGTTACTGTTCATACCTGTCTACTCCCTCTTGAAGAGAAGAGCAAACTTCAAGCAGGACAGAAGTTATGATAGAAGTGTGACTAAACTGATGTAAGATGCAGAAGATAACCGTCACAAAAAGGCAAGAGAAGGAATGAAGAGAAACATACAGCGCAAGGTGTTTGAATGTACATATTCCGAAAGAATATATACGGACAGAAACTACAGATGTTTGTACAAACTTAAAGTGGAATATATAAAATTTGTATTTTCTTAAGTTATTTTTCAAATCTCCAAATAAAATAAAACTATGGAAGATGTGAATAGATAGGAAGACCTATCTTAATAGAAAAGATGCACACAAATCAGGAAATCAGTGTGTAGTGACAGAAAATAGTGTAAATTCCCTGAAAACAAAACAAAAGCCGTAAATATACACTTTATACAAATGAGTTACTTAACTGATGAAAATATATTTTTGGATTACAGCCAATAAATACATATCAAAATTAAAAACTGATAAAAAATCATAAACATTCAAATTGGACCTAACAGTACGATTTTTTGAAAATAAAAGTTCACTCGTTAGTTCAAATGGGCCTTCAGGCCTGTGCGTGAACCCTATTCAAGAAATGAGCTACCGGCTGTTAGGTTAGTTTGGAATCGAACCTTGGATATGCTCTCCGCAGAGCGAATCCTTAGCTTGAAGATTAACTCTTCTTTGAAGGTTGTCATAGTACTTATATATTCTCGGGGCGTCGATCGTCAATATACGATGAGTATGAATGTGAATGGGCTGAACGTGGTGGTCTCGCCACCGGCGACGATAACACACTAGTAAATAAATACAGCACCCAAATATACACGTCCAAACAGTAACAACCGAACATGACCACATATGACATGACCACATCTCGGGGCGTCGATCGTCAATATACGATGAGTATAAATGTGAATGGGCTGAACGTGGTGGTCTCGCCACCGGCGACGATAACACACTAGTAAATAAATACAGCACCCAAATATACACGTCCAAACAGTAACAACCGAACATGACCACATCTCGGGGCGTCGATCGTCAATATACGATGAGTATGAATGTGAATGGGCTGAACGTGGTGGCCTCGCCACTGGCGACGATAACATACTAGTAAATAAATACAGCACCCAAATATACACGTCCAAACAGTAACAACCGAACATGACCACATATAACATGACCACATCTCGGGGCGTCGATCGTCAATATACGATGAGTATGAATGTGAATGGGCTGAACGTGGTGGTCTCGCCACCGGCGACGATAACACACCGGTAAATAAATACAGCACCCAAATATACACGTCCAAACAGTAATAACCGAACATGACCACATATAACACTACATTGGTCTACGTCCAGTATACAAAATATAACCACTGACTATATAAACAAAAAGACAATATACATTTTATGCATTTTCTGTAGACTGTGCTGCTATCTAACAGTGGTTGGTTTCAAATAAGCACTCTTACGACTATTTGGCGTAATATTATCTCATCGATGAATTATCTCAGCTGTTTTAATGATATTGCTAGAGACCATTGACTAACAAAACTTCTATGTTTTGCATTGTTGCTACGATTCATTTTTCTGAATAAACCTGTTTTATAATCTACTTGTTTGATATTGTGAATTTGAGTGTTAGTAAACGTTAAAATCGTGGAAATTTTTATTGCTTATATTGTATTTTACATTTTTGTTTCCTACAGTTCACAGATTGTTCTTACAGCATTATTTATTGTTATATTTTATTATCATCTGTCGTACGTCAAAAGCAGTACTCTAGTTAACACAGGATGTCAAAGCTACACTGAAGTGCAACTAAGCGCGCTCGTATCATATCGGGCCATTCATAAATAAAGAATAGTCACTTCGTCGTGCGCTAGATAGATGCAGGGAAACCGCTGGCGCTACCTGTGAACACAGAACAAGAACTAATTTTACAGAATAAGATAGTCCGCTCCACAGACCCATATGAGCGATTCTTGATTGTACTGCATAGTCAATGTTTCTAAATAGGCCTACATCCCTTTGGTCTGAAAAGTGAAATGAAGTTCGCCGAACACAACTAACATAGTAATTTGTAATGACACTGTACGATAGTGTAACTGTTTATGTGTTATGTACTTCACTTTTATTAACAAATACGTAATACAGGTACGCGCTGATCTTGTTTTTAGCACTTGTAAACCATATGACTGACACTGTTTATTGGAGCCCAGGAGTTTCGAATTCTATAATCAAAGTCTATTTGATCAAATGTTGCTAGTGCGAATATGCTTTATCTTAGGATATTAGCAATGCTCAAAATAGTTTGAAGAAATCCAAATACTACCCACCCACCCATAAACGTACAGTGGCATTGACCCACCCACCCAATCATAAACGTGCAGTCGTATTGACCCACCCATAAACGTGCAGTGGTATTGACCCACCCACCCATAAACGTGCAGTGGTATTGACTCACCCACCCAACCATAAACATGCAATGGTATTGACCCACCCATAAAAGTGCAGTGGTATTCTGACTTCTGAAAAAATTTACTGAAATATCTCTAGAAGATCGGCCCTTAAAAGAACAAGAAAAACTAAGAAACATTTACTGTTGTTGGTGTGAACAGCTGTAAATGTTCACCACCCATACACGAACAGTGGTATTGACCCACCCGCCCACCCATACACGTACAGCGGTATTGACCCACCCATTCACGTACAGTGGTATTGAATATACTACAAGAATATTAATCCCATTTATTCATTGTAATACATATCCATCTTTATTTTGACGATACATTTTTACAGAATGATTCCGTTTGAAATATGCCCATGGAATTGCTTCTGCTGTACCAAGAAGATAATTTTTTATGCATTTATGTGTAATTCTGAGATATCCGAAAACTAATACATTTTGTGATTTCAACTATTCCTGAAAACTAGTTTTAATTTCACACTCATTCGTCCCCCTGAGTAAATAAAATGTCGAATCCTTGATTATACTTCTGACACTAGATTTCTCATGGAATATGAATTGTTATGCCAGCAATAAGATGGTTCAATTCTGTAGTGGCACACCTTACTAATTAAGTAAGGTGTGCCACTACAGAAAGTTAAAGCAGCATTACATTTAAATGGAGCTACTCTAGCGTTTCACTACTGGACTCCAAAACAACTGACAGATATACAACATTTAACATTGGATGATAAATCTAGCTTATATAAAAACAATGATAATATTTTTCTGGGTTACTTTAACCAATACTAAGTAATAAAATATTTGCATATATATTACTTAGTATTGGTTAAAGTACTAATATATGCTAATATTATTATTAGCATATATTAGTACTAATAAATATATAACCGTCAGGAGGAAAGTACCAGTCCTGTAGGCATACTGATCACTTGTAATTGCTTTACAATTGACAACGGCAGGCTACATATAGTCCTACCGGAAGGAACGGGCTGTGAATTATAACAAAACGGCACTGACATCCGGGAATAAAACGGGTTCAGGTGTGCTGTACTAAACTTATGGGCTGCGGGATTAAATACACTTACTTGCAATTTGTCTTTAACGTATGGAAAACTACGGATTGTTAATTAATGTAAGTTTCGCGTGTAGTCTTTGTTATGAATAAATTCATATGTGCGTTGCAACCTGTCATAATGGCCTATCGACATAAGTGATTGATTTGAATATATATAACAAAATATTCACAGAGAGATATTTGGTCGATCTGTTTTTCGGCCATGTCACCACTGAAACGACTGTTTCCCTGTATGGACACAGAATCTTACCGTCAACGGGCTAAAACAAACTGTTCTATTTCATCTACGGTTCGTGTTTATTGTTATAATGAATAATATTTGAAATGTCACATTTTTAACTTTAAAACAAATAAAAAACTCAAATGTTTAACAGTTGTTCTTCCCCTATCAAATGACACTTCAAGATTTACGATACGATCGTTATTATGGACCGAATCCTTGAAATAGAAAGACACGTTTTTTTAGCGTTTTTCGTAAAGTAAAACGACCAACTTAAGAAACAATTGTATTGTTTTTTTACTTCATGGTAAAGCCTCCGGATAACCTTGTGAATAATCTATGGGTTTAAAGTTACCTTAATTCTGGCAGGTATCCAACTTTTACTGTAAGCTACAGCTTTTCAAAGTTTAGAACTTCATCATCAGCCTTGGGACACCAATTTCCTTATTCAGGCCGTCATGTTAAAACTACAAAAGTTCACGAACACATTTTACAAAGACGTCACGAAACACTAGATCGAGAAATCACCGCGGCCACACGTTTTTAAATTAATTAGCACCTGTACAGGACAAGTGTTAAGTGTTTTTATGTGTTTCGTGACGTCTTTTGTAAAATTTCTTCGTGTGTGAATAATGTTTTTGTAGTTTTAACAAGACGATCTGAATAAGGAAATTAGTGTCCCGAGCTTGATGATGAAGTTCTAAACTTTGAAACTGCTGGAGCTTACAGTTAAATTTAGATACCTGGTGGAATTAAGGTAACCTTCAAACCCATGATTGTTTTTAACGATTGTGAGGATTTCTTTAGAGGAAACGAATGTATGTTTGTAAATTACCAACACACGTTCATTACGTGTTGAGGAAACGAACGTGTGTTGGTAAATGAATTACACACGTTCATTACGTGTTGAGGAAACGAACGTGTGTTGGTAAATGAATTACACACGTTCATTACGTGTTGAGGAAACGAACGTGTGTTGGTAAATGAATTACACACGTTCATTACGTGTTGAGGAAACGAACGTGTGTTGGTAAATGAACAAACCATTGGTAAATGAATTACACACGTTCATTACGTGTTGAGGAAACGAACGTGTGTTGGTAAATGAATTACACACGTTCATTACGTGTTGAGGAAACGAACGTGTGTTGGTAAATGAATTACACACGTTCATTAAGTGTTGAGGAAACGAACGTGTGTTGGTAAATGAACAACACACGTTCATTACGTATTGAGGAAATGAATTTGTGTTGGTCATTAGTGTTTTTAGGACGGAATATCTTAACTCATAAGGCTAAACTTACAACCAAGAATAGAATGTGTGGGCGAGAAAGGTGTTGTCGAGAGCCAACAATTACGTTTCGACATCAACCAATACACCCGTCTCTCTCTACAATAAAACAAACACAGCTGACTTGAGTACCGAACTAATGTTGGTACTGTAGTAAAACACGATCTACAGTTAAATTGCCCTTTTACTCCATGGGGCAATTGGGTTCCTCCCGCATATTGTTTACTTCGAGATTGGTCGAATTTGTTTGTGATTGGGCCACACACATACGCCTGTACACGTCTTCGTTCAGTTGGGGAGCTGAGTTACACCTAATAAGTTAGACTGTTATCCGATTTCTCTTTTTAAAATTGGATTTGAGATGATCCGCAAAGTGACTCCGAATGTCAAATGATGTAGAAAGTAGCAAGTCTGATCTACTCTCACCAATTGCTGAAATCACGCATTACTGTAAGAGGTTCGTGATCCTTATGGCGTGTACATTGAATTTGATACAAAAAATCATTACTATACTAATATAAAAATGTCTTTTAACATTGTAAAGATGGTAAACCACGTTTAAACCTACTTGCATCAGTTGCATCGGTTCAAACTTGCTTACATATCAATGTCCGTCATATTATATTTTTCAATATCAATGCTTTATCATCAACCCCCGTACTATCCAGTCACGCCACTTCGACTTACTACGTTCGGGACGTAAGGAAGAGAACACAATGACGTGGTCCCCTTCCTTACGGTGTTGTCCACGCGTCGCTGCAAGAGTATGGCTACTCTTTTATCGCATTTGACGTGCCAATTTGAAATTATGCATGTTTTTAGAGTATCTTTTTCTATGACGATTATCGGTCGGTATACATGTCAATACATACACATATTGAACCAACTTCCTTCTCATTAATGCTGACATTAAAAAAAAATGCATGTACTATCCCTTACTTGTTTTAGAATTATTTAAATATACAGTTGAATCAAGAACTTTATTACCATTGACCTATCATACGAGAAATATGCGTAGTTAATATTGAAACACAATACAAATTTTAAAACATCAATGATAAAATTGGACTACAAAGATGAAGCAGTCGAACTGTAAAAACTAAAGTAATTACATAAATAATATTAATTTAATAATGCATTACTTTATATCATCTAAAAACTCCTTAACAGAATAATAAGAATGGTTAATAAGTCAATTGTAAGTTTTATTTTTAAAATTATTAAACTCTTAAACATTTAATGTTATTATATGGTGTATGCGCGGCTATCAGAAGCTTATTCAAAAAACATATACAACTAGATGTGAACTAATGTTGGTTACAGGTATTTGATTTTAAAAACTAAGTATTATAACTGTTGCTAGATATAAATGCACAGTGCACATATATGAATGGTCAGGCCAGATTCTCTATTGTCAATACTCGAGCATTGGCCCACCCGCATTCCAGAAGTTTCTCTTGCAGTTCTTACAAATAGTTCAGTTCAATACGAATGCCATGAATAAAAAGTTGTTCAGAAATAATCAAGCTGCCTGTGGTTCACTTACCTTACCGATTGAAGACCGACATCACAAAACTTGAATCACTGTACGACGGCCCGTTAACTACTTCCAACGGTCCGTTAACTACTTTCGACGGCCCGTTAACTACTTTCGACGGTCCGTTAACTACTTTCGACGTCCCGTTAACTACTTTCGACGGTACGTTAACTACTTTCGACGTCCCGTTAACTACTTTCGGCGGTCCATTAACTACTTTCGACGGCCTGTTAACTACTTTCAACGTCCCATTAACTACTTTCGACGGCCCGTTAACTGCTTTCGACGGCCAGTTAACTACTTTCGACGGTCCGTTAACTACTTTCGACGTCCCGTTAACTACCTTCGACGGCCCGTTAACTACTTTCGACGGCCCGTTAACTACTTTCGACGGTCCGTTAACTACTTTCGACGGTCCGTTAACTACTTTCGACGTCCCGTTAACTACTTTCGACGTCCCGTTAACTACTTTCGGCGGTCCATTAACTACTTTCGACGTCCCGTTAACTACTTTCGACGGTACGTTAACTACTTTCGACGTCCCGTTAACTACTTTCGGCGGCCCGTTAACTACTTTCGACGGCCAGTTAACTACTTTCGACGGCCCGTTAACTACTTTCGACGGCCCGTATCTACTTAGCGTCAAAAAGAAGCAAGCACGGTGTATTGAGCTGAACTAGGGAACGACTGCAGGAATGACGGTGGGCTGACACAATGACGACGTTTTGACAACGGAAAATTTGGACTGTCCCTGGACCCTGTGGATCTAAGACTATTACTGTCAGACCAGAGCGACTCTGTTTTCAAGATGGACACGAGAGGTGGTACGCTAATTTTTGCTTTCAACTCTCTAGAAGAATACATATAGGGGGCCTAACAATAATTGAAAAATGCTCCATCTCAAAAAGTTGTAGAAAATTTTTTATTAACAAAAATGTGGAAAAAATCAATTTTTTCCGTCTGTTCTCTTACATAACTTTGAAAATACTGACTTTGGAGGAAAGTTAAAGAGAGAAAAAAGTGTTGTAATTAAATTTTGGGTAAGGTATAGTTGGTTAGAACACTCAAAATTAATTACTCTTAAAAATAAATCCATATACCCTATTTACAAAATAGTTTATATGGAATTATTTTTTTATTTGAATTATACTTTACGAATAAAATAACAGAAATAAAAAAAAATTAAAATGTTCTTTTTGTTTAAACATTTTTAGAGGTCAAAATTAAACATATTTGTATTCATTAGGTTTAAGTGTATTTGTCAATAAAGTTTTTTTTTTTTTAATTACAAATCATAGATTACATTTGCGTTAAGTATAATGTGCAAATGCTATAATTTGTGTATAACAAAATGCATGCATTATAAACACTTGGCACTACTATATTTGAACTTCTCTACTCGCGAAACATCGATTTTTAAAAAATTCATCAAAATTTGTGCATTAGAAGCCGAGAAAATAAAAAAAGGTTTTCGCCTAAGCATTTTGAACCTTTGAATTCAGTTTCTAGAAGACCACCTATTGGTCATTTTTCACGCAAGTGTATGACTTACTTTTTAGTTTCAATTGATGTTGCCGAAAATTCACGCTTATGAAAATTTGTACTCGAAAAGAACTTATTATGATGAACCTATTGATTCTTTAATCAACTCCGTATAGTTTAAACACTCAAAGCAAACGCTTGTTAACTTTAACAGCTTGTATCTCGGAAACTAGTCAATGAATTTGGACGAAATGTATACCAATTAAACGTCTTTCCGAGTACCTGTACTTTTTAACCATGTTTTTTTTATTTCGTCATAAATTTGCAAAGATAGTTAAATTGCTTATAAGCAAAAAATTATTGACTTTAACAAATTGCCGGAGGCGTCTAAATCGTCCGATTTCAATTTTACAAGAAGCACGTGAAAGTTTGAGCTTACTTGTAAACGAGTATGTAAACAAATTGGCAAGTGCCTTAGCAGCGTATTTTAAGTTTGGAAAAAATGTGAACATTTACTTGTCTGCAAGATCAAATTAGATTGCAAAATTATTATGCAAAAACTATCTAACGGAATTTAACGAAATTTGGTGGGTTGATTTGATAGTATGAAGTTTCCTCCCTGAGAATACAAAGGTCCTCAGATAAATCTAAGTGTTCGAGAATTTTTTTTCAAAAAGTACCTTTTTTCCAGCTTTTTAAAAAGTTATTGTTATTTTGCAACAAGGGTAATTAATTTCGAGTGTTTTAACCAACTATACCTTACCCAAAAATTAATTACAACACTTTTTTATCTCTTCAACTTTCCTCCAAAGTCAGTACTTCCAAAGTTACACAAGATAAAAGACAAAAAATGCATTTAAAAAATTTTTTCCACATGCTTGTTAATAACAAATTTGTCCATAACTGTTTGAGATGGAGCATATTTCAACTATTGATATTTGTATTTCTCTAGAGTGTTTAAAGCAAAAAATTAGCGTGCCACCTCTCGTGTCCAAAAAATTGTAGATCTTGACAGATAAGCCCTGGTCTACTTCAACATGGTACTGTACAAGGTAAGGTTGGTAGCAAACGTATATATAACGCACGTATGAACCAATACAATCTACTGCTTATATCTATATATAGATTATCTACTTCGTATCGAAAAACACTTACAATTTATTTAGGCCTACATGTTTCGATTTAATTTCATAGCAATCACTATCCAGGATGTACACGAGATATATCACGGTAGCTAGCATCCTTTCAAACATACTAACATATGGCTTAATAACTACCCTTCATAAATGTATACTATCTGTATCGGAAAACTTCAACTCAATATACATTACTGATTTTCAAAATAATGATTCTTCAAAATCTCTTTATAAAATACTAATCTATCAATTACAAAATTTGTATCAGTCTAATAAACGAGTCAAAAACATATTCTCGGCTTTGGTATAGGCCTACAAAGATTACCAAAATAACATGATAATGTGTAGGTTTATGTGAAAACAATAATTAATAAACACCAAAAGTAAATAATACATTTATTTAAAACCAATCAGCTTACTATCATAAATAGAATACATTTGCATAGATTTCTTCAATTCTTTTCTGCACCAAAATAAATATTATGTATAGAGCAAGTAGGAAAGACAAAAACAAGCACTAAACGAGATGAAAGAGGTAGGCAGTTGAAGGGCCAGCACAAGTACGAGTCAAGGTGGCTCATTAGCTCGTGAGACAAGTGTGAGACAAGTCTCCCGTACTCTCATCTACAGCCACTCATCAAGCATACGTAACAAGTGTTTGGTCATATATGCTGTCTTGTATAATAAATGAATAAGTTTTTTGTCAACGTACTCCTCCTTTTTTATTGTCTAATTTAAACGGTTGAGATAAAAAAATTACCTCTGTTCGTAGTTGTGCAATAATGTGTTAATTCTTCAATATTTGATCCATAAAATATGGTATTGTTTTATTCATAATCAATGGTAGGGCTCCGATACAGTATAAAACACTGTTGCTTGCTCCGATCTACTGGACTTGAAAGATTTTAATAGTAATCTAATGCAGTTATTTTATTTATTTTTATTTTATATATTTTTATACATAGAAATATTATAAATATTTTATTTATTTAATTAATCTTCAGTTGTTAAATAAAAATAAATGAAACTAACACGTTTGAAATAGGCTTAGTAATATTATTGGGAGTCCGTACTGATAAAAATAGGTAGGTAGCAACGCAAGTTGGCCAATGTAAGTGAGATATTGTAAATAAATTTATTGTGATTTTTTACGCTATACAGTTAACCTACTATTATTGGTAGTCAAAACTCAAAAGTGACAAGCCGAGGTGTAACGAGCGCAGCTGAGCGCGAAGCATGCAGAGGTGTCCCCTAGTATATATTTAGTTGCTGCAGAGTTTTAAAAACGTTAATACATGTACTATATTCATGTAACTCCAGAAGGGATAGACGAACAGGAACTGCATTACGCACAGATGAAGATGAACAACTGTTATGGGCAAGGAAGACACTGGAATAGGCAGGCATTTAAAATGCAAACCAGTTTCTTCTGTGTAAAATAAAATATTGACTGACAGTGCAACCAATATTCAATACTACTGTGTGTGTTTTGGTGGGTGTGTGGGTCCAATACCTATGTACCTTTGAAAGAGAGAGGGTGGGTATTTTATATATAAGAGTCTGCCGTTATATCATGACCTTAATCCTGTATATTAGGTTTTATATATATATATATATAAAACCTACGAAACCTGGATATTGAGACCTGTGACGGGAGATCGACATTTAACCAATAACAAACAAGTAGTTAGTACTTTAGATTTTACTTTATCTCGACATTGTTTATAGGTATGTTTTAAAATTTGAAACTATTTCGGTGGCTGGCTTTGAAAGCCATACGATAAACGGTAATCTCGTATATGACAGTATTGAAGTCACCAAAAGAAGGAAGGAGGCCAAGAGGAAGTACAAGGAGAAGTTTGATAAACAGATTTGTAACTTTGATTGTAACTTGATTTGATTTGATTGTAACTGCCGAAATGAGTGTAAGATTGTCGTGGCGCCCTAAATCACCTCATTTTGGATACAAAAGAATTGTATCCAAATGTTTATTACATGGACCTCACCGACAAGTTATATCAAACTTGGTGAGGCCAAATATGTAATATTTAATAAATATATAATTAAATAAATAAATAAAACATAACACCTTAACCATAATAAGAACAATGGTTGCCATCGACGTAGACACTACTAGAGAAATCTGGGTTGTCCTGTTGGATGGTGGTCAGGGTTCGGATGTTGAGTAGTTAAGAGGACTCGAATGCCAGGCTTGTCAGTTAGCTGAAAATCATACCAACACTACGTGGTTCGGATTCCACGTAAATTTGTAGGTACCTTAATTGCCTTGGCTATTATTAATAAATAGCTCTCTGAGGAACAGTCGACCTTAGTTAGTAACAATGACAACACTCGTTCATCTACACTCATTCTCCCCTCATATTCCTGCTGAAGACGTAACTTTACTAAAAAATGAGTCGTGCAATATAAAAAAATATTGAAAAACCATATTTTTACTCACAATAACCTACATTCACTCTATTTCAAATGCAAGCATATACAAACATTACTTTTCCTAGCTACAAAAATGATAAATCATAAAAATCAATATCAATTCAACGTGGAAAATTTTACATATAGAATACGTAAAAGCAATAGTAGCATCACTAAAATGTTTCAATTTCAAGGAATTATTACACAATGAATGCAGAAACTTATGTAAGTCTGCTTTACTTAAAGAAGGCAAACAAATCATTAAACAGCGCTAAGACTTTGTTCTTAATGTGTAGAAAAGAAGTGACATAGTTGAAACCTTTGTATACTTTGAGTTTGACACTTTAGTATTGATTAAAAATTATAAAAATGAGACTAATCTGGATTAAAAAAACAACAATTATTAAAATATAATTAATTGAAAGTTACATTTATATAAATGAATGTATTACCTGGACTTCTATCATACATACTAAACTGTAGACTGTTCACCAGTCCACTACACTGCTTAGCTCCTCACACAATCAGTTATTACTTGTTTAATAATCAACAATTCAACCCAATAATGGTCATTTTTTACATGGTTAGATATTTCTTTCTGCCTCAAAAGTTCATACTTAAAAGTTTACTGTATGTGACTCATGACACATTTTACTTTTTATTTGCATTTCACTATCTATCTATCTATCTATCTATCTATCTATATATATATATATATATATATATTATTATTAACTACAATTAATTTTAAACATGTTTGTGACTTGTTTTGTATTGAACTAATTTTCCCTCATTGTTTGAACATTTTCAAGCAAATATATGTAATTGTTTATTTTACTTTATATTTATTTATCTTTACTATCATCTGGGTTGGCTTTAGCCCTAAAGGGAGACTTTGGCCCAATCTTATGCTATTTTTTACAGATAGCACATAAATTCAATATTTATGTGATAATTTTCCAGCTTACTCTAAGCTCTCTTACTACATTACGTTTAAATTGTATACTCTAGAGCCTAACATTTCTTACTGCAGCAGCAACAGCAATCTGCAAAATCTTCGGAAACATATGACATTGCAACTTTTGTTCTTCGAAGTTGTAAATTATTTACTTCATTACAGGCAAGTATTTAAAACTTTTATTTACGTGTTTACTAAAAATAATAATTATTTAAGTGTTTGTTTAATTTTTATTTTATAACAATAAAACATGATGGGGTGACTTTAGCCCACAACTTTCTAGGTTAGAATATTATTTTTTTTTATACCTGTCTTCTAGTTGTTTATAATGTTTATGCTTTTAGGTCTGGTAACTCATTAATGCACTTAAACCAATCTAATGAGTGTATGTTTGTTTCTGGGTCCTGTTTAGCAATACCTAGACAATAAAAAATGATTACTAGGCTCTAGGCAACTATTCTCCAAATACATTAGAGGAATGTTAAACAGAAATACGATCCAAGAAAATAACTCAGAGAGCAGCTGAAAAATTTTGGAATCCTGTAAGCAACAATAAAAAATAAACTTGCTGGTAAACACTCCAAAGCAAGAGGAGGCTCAACGACATTCACACCAGAAGAGGAACTAACTTTCAAGGATTGATTCTCATGAACACCAGGAGGAAGATTTACTTTGTAAAATAAGTTCACAAACATTGTTCCACAAAAAGAAATCACTTTTTGTTTCCTGAACTAGAAACATTCATTTAAGTGTTGTTATGCAAAATAATGATACAATTGAGAGATAAAAAAATGTTATTTTATACTAAAAAATACATTGTATACTCAATCAAATATTTCTTATAAAGTGTGCAAATACTAATTTGATTGCCTAATGCCCTTTTTTTACATTCAATGTAGGTTCTATTACAGGTCACATAGTGTTGAGATTACCCCGAGTCAAGTAGGACATTGTTTTATATGGGTTTTAACATTTGGGCTAAAGTAACCCCAAGCCAGGGCCAGGTTTAGCCCAAACTTAGAATTAAAAAAAATCAAATTGAACCATAGTAAAAAAAATGTTGTTTGCCTGATGAAAGGCCTAGTAAAAAGTGTTTTTTATTTGTGATTTTGTAAAAATTTAAAACAAAACGAAGAATACCAATATCAACTCCATCTGAAATTAAGAACCATAGTATATTTGTTTATAATATAACATTATTTATTAGTTAGTGTATAAAGTGAATCAAATGATTGTATAGGATTTTTCAAAAATGTTTATTAGTTGTGTAACAAAATGCTGTAAAATAAATGAAAAATGGGCCAAAGTCACCCCTGCTAACGGTAATTAATTAGTTTGGTGGTAAATCACAAATGTATGGCACCCAGATTAATTAAGTAAAATCAATAAAACAATAATCGATACCACTGTACGTGTATGGGTGGGTAGGTGGATCAATACTGTACGTGTATATGTGGGTGGGTGGGTTCAATATTAATTTTTAATATATCGACAAATATTAATGATAATTATTAATATGTTTAATTATCAACCAACTTTGTAACGCTACGTTTTGAGTTAGCTGCAGGAGAGACGGCATATCTCAACCGTAACGTATTGTATACAAAGTGAGGTTTAGGAGTCAATATTTTAGGTCTTTTGCTAGACTAATGGTTAGTACTTCTACTCATATGCAGAGGGTCACATGTTCAAATCCCTGGAGGTCCACTAAAAATTTGCTTGATGGGTTTGAACCGTTGGGACAATGTAAGTAATGACAGTCAAAAATACCTTAGGCGGTATATAGACTAGTTAAAAAATATAAAGGTTGAATAAGGTATATCTTTAAAAAGCACTCATCTTGATTAAATTATACATCTATACTAAGGTGAAAAGTGCTTATTATAAAAGGAAAACAAGTTAATTTCTATAACTACTTTTTTAATAAGTCACTACTGAACAAAATCTTGTTTGAAACTCACAAGGTGACATTATAGTAGAATTGGTATTCTAACTGTGTTCAGCTTGTACAGTATGTGTATGATACAATTATGCATGTAAAGAACAAAATTAATTAAATAAATAATTAGGTCATTTGCACACATACAATATAAGAAATAGGAGTATGCCAGGTCTTGTTCAACATAGATTATGTTTTTTTATGAAAAAGACCAACTTAAAGTGGTATAAAATACTATAATAAGCTTCCTGATCATATTAAAAAAAAATAACTAAAATCACAGAATTTAATAAAATATTCTATATACGATTCTATATATATTCTATATATTTAATCGTATATATATATATATTTAATAATAATATATATTTAATAAAATATTCTATATACGATTCTATATATATTCTATATAAAATATTCTATATTCTCGTATATGATAAATTTAAAATTGTATTCAATAGAGGACTATTTTAATAGAATAAGTTAGTATTACAATAGGACTGGTTAATAACTTTAATTTAAAATATATTGACGCCATTCATTGTACACTATTTGAATAAAGAGAATTGTATTGAATGTTCCTTCGCTGAGTTGCCTGTTTTGAATGAACGCATTTTAGATAATACAGTATGTATGATAGTAAATAAACACATTCATAACAAATAAATAATCAACTAGAAAATCAGATTGTAAGTAATTGTAAATGAGGAAGTAAGAGTAAACATAGAGTAAATGAAAATCAAACAAGTTTTAAAACTGTAAAGGTTCAATTTGTAACAATAAAATGCTACTAAATATTACAATTTATGTTGCAGTGTTTATAACTGGCTTAGCTGGCTATACAAAGTATGGTGCTTGTAAACAGGAGTCACTGAATAGATGGAATGTTTGTTTGTCAATCAATGAGGGTTTCTAACAGATCACACATGTGTTGGAACTCTTGTTGGGAGTTTTTGACTTGTCGAATATAAAACTACCTGGCTGTACAAGGTAAGGTGACTATAAACAGGAATCACTGAATAGATGGAACATGTTTGTCAATTAATGAGGGTTTCTAACAGATCACACATGTGTTGGAACTCTTGTTGGGAGTGTTTGACTTGTTGAATGTACAACTACCTGGCTGTACAAGGTAAGGTGACTATAAACAGAAATCACTGAATAGATGGAACATGTTTGTCAATCAATGAGGGTTTCTAACAGATCACACATGTGTTGGAACTCTTGTTGGGAGTGTTTGACTTGTCGAATATAAAACTACCTGGCTGTACAAGGTAAGGTGACTATAAACAGGAATCACTGAATAGATGGAACATGTTTGTCAATCAATGAGGGTTTCTAACAGATCACACATGTGTTGGAACTCTTGTTGGGAGTGTTTGACTGGTCGAATATAAAACTACCTGGCTGTACAAGGTAAGATGGCTATAAACAGGAGTCACTGAATAGATGGAACGTTTGTTTGTCAATCAATGAGGGTTTCTAATAGATCACACATGTGGTGGAACTCTTGTTGCGAGTGTTTGACTTGTCGAATGTACAACTACCTGGCTGTACAAGGTAAGGTGGCTATAAACAGGAATCACTGAATAGATGGAACATGTTTGTCAATCAATGAGGGTTTCTAATAGATCACACATGTGTTGTGACAATTGTTCGGAGTGTTTGACTTGTAGAATGTACAACTACCTGGCTGTACAAGGTAAGGTGGCTATAAACAGGAGTCACTGAATAGATGGAACGTTTGTTTGTCAATCAATGAGGGTTTCTAATAGATCACACATGTGTTGTGACACTTGTTCGGAGTGTTTGACTTGTCGAAAGTACAACTTGGAGTCACATCACTGTTGGTTCAAGACCATAATCAAAGTTTATTGCTATACGATAATTGCTATTGCATGCAATGTTATGTACAGTACAGTATAGGATGTTAAAACAACAACTTTAGGCAACAACCCTGCTTATAAAACACTGTATTCATTACTTGAATCCAATTACACCAAGTACTAAACATCATTATGGTACTAAATACTAGGATTTTTTTCCTCTTCACTTCTTACTAACTATAGAAGAAGAGAAACATCAGTTTTACTAGACTGAAGTTTCTTGCTCCTAAGCTAATAAATCAAAGCAGAACAATAACCAATAAAACTGTTTACATACACCCATTAAAATGTGAATGAAGATTTAAAAGAGTAAGGTTTTAGTAAGGTCGGGCTGGTCTAATGACACCTCTCACTGAGTAAATTGATCCATGTTAGACATGTCCTCATAGTTAGACATTGCTTGTACTTCAAAGGAGAGTTATTACAAGCAGTATAGCTTTACAAGAATTAATTAGCAATTAGACTAACATTTTGTTAGTATATGTTCTTGTTACAGTTCTTGAAGTATGTCTTTCAAGTTTCAAGAGTAAAATCAAGTTTTCAATATTGAATAGTTTTTCCAAAAAATTATTATTTATTTTTTTTAATTTAAATACAAATAACTCAATGTTATTGGTGATAATGCAAAATCAGATAATAAACTTGCTACGTTGTTCAAGGACTCTGTCAATCACCTGATGTGATACAATTTACTTAAAGTATTGTAAATTGTAGATCAATTTACCAAAGGTAGGCTAGGATAGTTAGTCTACTTAATTAATAGATTAAATTACATTTAAATTTGTAAGCACCTATTGAAAAATAAGAAGGAAGAGATTGTATATTGCCTTTGATATAAAGGGCCAAAAGAGTAATGTTATACACGAAGGCAAGAGGTTGTATGAAGATGTACTAGTTATGTGAGACTAGGTTGGCACTGCTGTAACCTAGCTACATGGGGAGCTAGTGTTGAGAAGATTGTAGGCGATAGGTTCTATGATCAGTCCCCTTAATGCCAACATGGCATACGCACAATGGTTGCCCTCGACGTGGACACTACTAGAGAATTCTGGGGAGTCTATGTTAGATGTTATTCAGGGATCAGATATTGTGTAGGGAACTAAGTGTTAGTCTTGTCAGTTAGCTGAAAATCAGACCAACTCTACGTGGTTCGAACTCCGCGTAAAGCTTTAGGTCTCTTAATTGCCCTTGCTATTGAATTAAATAGCTCTTTCCAATGAACAGTCAACCTTAGTTATTACAATGATTCGTTCATCTATATTCATCACATGCATTTGCGCTTCATATTTCCCCATATCTTGGCGATCAACATCTTACTGAAGAATAGGATAAAGAGTAGGAAAGGAGATGTAAGGATTGTTAAAGTAGAAAAATGGGTTTTGAAGGATGGATTCAAAGTGATTTATAATAAGGGTTGCACCCTTATTATAAATCACGATTATAATAAGGGTGTAATTATACGATGATGTTGAGGGTGAAGAGAGGTGAACAGAATGATGTGAGAAAAGATGAGATGAACAAAGAATCATTTTTATACATCTAGGAGGAACAATATAAGAGGATGGGTATAAATGCAAATGTTGGTAGTTTTAGATTAAGCACTTCTGAATTTTAAGTTATTATTAATAAATTAACACTATTTTATAAACATCTGTGGAGGTATTCGAAGAATAGGGAAGTAAATGAGTGAGGAAGATGATCAGAAGTGTTCAAGGTAGCAGCGCAGGGAATATAAAGAGCAAGATGAGGGAGGTAGTTCAAACCTATGTGACCTATAATGATATACATAGCAAAGCTATGGCGGAGAGGGCAGTGACCGGAATAGGTGGTAATCATGAAAAATTTAGAAAAAATTAGCAGTATGGGTGTGGCAATGAGGAATAAAATAAGGATCTATAGCATTATAAGAGAGTAGAAAAATTTCAATAACTTATTCGTATAGCCACAGTCTTACAATGGTATCATAAGATTTGAAAATACAGTAGCATCAATATCACTTCTACCTATCTTAGTATACTGGGCATACCTCAGTTCTTCACAACACAGTCTTATTATTATTATTTTTTTTTTTTTTTTTTTATGTTGAGATTAATGTGATATTGGTAAATTATTATATTCTTCACTTCTTCTATAATTTTCATAAATTACCAATAAAATATACTTTTTTATTAGGTCTTTCATGATAAATAATTTTGTGTTGCCTGATGATGCCAACATTGCTGGCAAAAGGCCTAGTAAAAAAAAAAAATATTTTATTGGTAATTCGTATAAATTTACAAAAAAGTGAAGAATACAAACAGTTTTATTTGTTAACGAGACATAGAAATTTGATCCAATTCTTTATTACCTTATTCATTTCAATTCATTCTCATATTTACATAAGCAAATTATCACTCATTCATTGATCAAGGGACTAATCACAAGATATTAAAAACTATATGGACTACTGACTTGAAATATTTAAGGAATGGATCTTATGCATAATAGAGGCGCTGAAAAGGTTTTTCAAAAATTCCATTCCTGAAGTATTAAAACAGTATTTACAAGAACCACTTCTCCCATACAAATAATATTAGCAATAGTTCAACATTAATTAGTTTCAGTTTATGAATATAAACAATACTAAACATTTGTTCTGCTACTTTTACACACACATCCATTTAATTTACTAATGTTAAAGTACTAACGATTCTGAAGTTTCAAGAGCGCAGCGAATGGATTTAAACCAACCAGCATTACCGAGGTAAACTCACATGATGGGGTTGGCACAAAAAGTGTGGAGGATGTCCCTTAGTAAATAAAATAATATTAAAGCTCATTTTATATAATTTATTTATTTATTAATGACACTCACATGATAGGTAGATTAATCTTCCTAAACCATTTGGTAGGTAGTTCCACATTCTTACATTCTTACATATGAGACGCCGACACAACGTTGTGCGTATTTTAAGGCGAATATGAATGGTTTTATGAGTGTAGGATGAGTGTAGATGAGTGTAGTCTGGTTACTAACTGAGTTCAACTGTTCCTCAGAAAGGGCAATTTATTAATAGCCCAACAGCCAGGGCAACTAAGGGACCTACAGCTTTACGTGGAATCCGAACCACGTAGTGCTGGTCTGATTTTCAGCTAATTGACAAGCCTGATGCTCAGTTATCTCCCCCACACAACATCCGCACAATGATTACCACCAAACATGGACACCCCAGACTTCTCTAGTAGTGTCTGGAGAAGTCTGGGGTTCACACAACAAATCATTTAGAGCTCTCCACTGTCATAGCCACTGGGGTATAGATAATTAACTCTTTCTGTGTATAAAATGATACCCAACTAAACAGTCTAGAATTCCACTCTTGTATAGAATTAGAATGATTTAATAACCTTACTTGAGTGTTTTAATGCTTACATGGTTAAAAATAGAATGGAAGGTAGCTTTGTATGTTCATTATAACTAAGACATTAAAATGTGTGTATCTATCACATAGTTATCTAAAATGAAAAGTTGCCATTGATAAGTGCAGCAAATTTATGTTTAAAAAAATTACTTCAACTGCCTGGACTGAAGAAAGAAAGAAACAATTAATTGTAAGGGAACTCAGATAAATAAGTCATAATAGCTTTGCAGAATCATGCAAACCTATTATGATAGCCATTTTATTTACATTTAACAACAATTATTATACATTCATAGATGTCGAAACATGCGTTATTAGATTGGAGGACAAATAACAACTCATTATTTTAACTCGAAAAGAGCTATCCTTTAAAATTTCCTAAATCTTGCTTCTATTGGATTGTATCACAATCACTCCCTTTGAATGAGAAAAATACTACAAAACATCCTTATTTTAACATCTATTGGATAAACAGCAGCAACAGAGATCAAGCAAGTCAATAATATTATCTTTGTGAATTGTACAATGTTTACAACTATAGGCAAAAGGAAAAATGACAATTAAAACACAATTTAAAAAAAATGTATACTCAGCGATTAAAACTGCAACAGCCCTAGATTTCTAGAAGAAATAATTATAAACTTACTGAACACATTTCATTTCAACTGAGATAGCAATATTTAAACATGGAAAATAAATAATAAATACAATTTTATTGTCATTAAGTTCATTATGCACAACAACAGACAATGTTGAATTCTTATAAGTAACGATCATAAATAATTAGACAAATTCAAAATAATATAGGTATGACCAAAGATTATAGAATAAATAAAAAATAACACAAATCATTTATACATACACAACATAATAAATGACTTTTAGAATAAATATTAACAAACAATATAAATTTTACACATAATATACATCGAGGATTTAAATTGTATGAACTATAGTAAAATAAATATTAAAAGACAATAACAATAAAAAAATGTTTACCAGTAATTTTTATAATCTGTGCTTAGACATAGGTTTTAATAAATTAACTTAGGTGTCAACTGAAAAAAAGTATACTGTATAAATGACAATAATAGCTAATGATAAAAAAATAAAACATTACACAAATAACATGATAATGAGACCTACTGCACATAAATCAAGAAAATTATTGCAATGATGTCTATAAAATATGCAATATTAACAGCAGTATTTGATATTTACTGCAAAACAAACTACATATTATCATCCAAATATAATTTGTGCTATTTTTAAATCTATTAACTTATCATGTTATATCTATAACACGGTCAGCAAATTCCTGCATAAAATAAAAAGGCTTATTAATAAACCAGTTAAAAAGTTTAGTCTTAAATTTACTTCTGAGATCACTTAATAAGTGGTAAGGTAACTTATTATTCAATCTTAATCCTAAAATGTAGGGTATTAGACAATCGTTGTCAGGAAAATCAATGTGACCCTAATTCTTGTATTGTGCATCATCTCCCCTTAGTCGTTGATTGGGTAGGTTTCTAAGTACTGTATGTACAAGCAAAACTGTACCTATGTACAAATTTATGAAGTCATTATTTTTAACATAATAATAAACAGTGGCTGACAGCGATCCAAGCAATGTGCATTGCTTAATATCCGAATTATTATGTTTTTAAGTACAAGTACCGTATCAAAATTAAGTTACCCTAAAGTAAGATGCCATGTACGATTGATATTATTGGGAGAAAGTATGCAAAATGGGAGGCTCTAATCTAAGTATCAGGCATTATTACATTAAATTTATAGGACATACATTATTCTTGAAAGTGTTCCAGGAACAAAATCAACATGAGGCTCCCATGCCAGTTTTGGCGTACACATACACCAAGAATTTTATATTGAGCTGGATTATTATTTACAGGAGCGTTTTTAAGGGAAAATATTGTATGTTTTGATCCTACTTAGAAAGAACAAATTAGCCTGGAATCAAATATTAGCTTGACATTGCAACAAAACTCCTCTTCAATAGTAGAAAATTGAAAATTTACATAAGTGCACAAAAGATAGATTTCAAAAATGCAGCAATATCTATCCTAGGAGTTAGATTAAAAAACTAGCTGATGTACGTTAAGAACACATTAATTTAAGAATAGGCTTATTCAATCTTAATTTATGGGTAGTTAAAACTACCCACTTACAAGATTTTAGACAGAATTTATTAAGATCAATTTTCACAGTGCACTTTAAATCCAGTATCTTTCATTTTGAGTGAATAAACCTCACTCTATACCAGCTGTTCTCAATCTTTTTCCTGTTGTTTACTCCTTACAATTTTTTTAACATAAATTGTACCCTTTGACAAAATGTTTATCACTGGAAAAGTTTGAATCACTTGAATGTGGGTACGTATACTAACTAAAAGCTATAATATAAAACTAAAAACTAAAACTAAATTATAAAAATATCTTAAGCTTAGTTATGGTACTAGTTAAGTGGTACTACCAAACAGTTAAATTCGGCACACATATTTAAAATTAAATTTGCAAATCGTACACCTTGTATTTTTATGTACCTCCTACCCCTTTTCATGTACCCCTAAAGGATACGTACCACAGTTTGATAACCGCTGCTCTATACTACTCTACACTTATCAATCTAGTTTTTTTGTCAGAGGTATCTTTAGTTTGAAAATGCCTTCAATGAAAATAGCCCAGAGTAAAAAACAGCTGAAAATCATCACAAATATGTTTAAGGTAATATGCAAAAATATAGAAGACTTATAATGTGTGCTGAGTAGAAAAGGTTGGTGTGGCGACTCAATTACTAGGTTTCGGACTGCGGAATTTAAGGTTTGAATCCTCTAGCTGACACTTGGTGTTTTGATCACTGAATAAAATTCAGGCACTGTCCTCTGCCCATAAAACTGGAGTGAGATTTTAAACTAAAAAAAAAGTCTTCTGTGATTTACTGTTCATTGAAGATGTACAATTTCTTCCCAAACTGTATTTTTCCTATAGTAAGATAATATAATATTATGGTTCAAAGCCACCTAAATCTACAGTGTCAAACTATAGTTGCGAAGTTCTACTGAATGGATAGGCTATACTAAGACTTGATTCGCATATTCAGAATAAAGTAATATGTACAATTAACTGTCTCGTTTGTCACTTGTCAGGCATACTTGAACAAAAAAACAGCAATTATATTTTAGTGGTTTTGTTTTCAATAAAATAACCAATATATTTAGATGAACAATAAATGTTTACCATTGTGATTATGTGTTAAAACTCTTATGTACATCCACTTAATTTTAGCAAATCCACTAGGCCAAAAAATTAAAATGACGTAGCCTAATTAATAAAGAGCTTTGAAGAAGATCGAAGAATTTGGCCCTTGTTAATTAAAGTCATATGTTACCCACTTTTGAAATTAAATTTGTGAAGCAACATAATCTATTAAAAGTCAACACTTTGTATAAATTTATAAGGACAAGTCCTCTCAACAGGTAGGGATCCTATATAAACAACCTGGATTTGGGTGGGATTATTGCTCTCCTATACAGAATTTAATCCCTCCAAATGAAGTTGTATTTTTAATTTTAATGCACATGAATCATCGTATTTAAAAAGCATTCTTAAAAAGACCCATGATACATCTTATGTTTTATCACTAGCTATTTATTATGACCTACCTCATCCCATTTGATGAATTTCTCTCCTTCAATCATGCATTTGGGAACCTCAACTGGTTGCAGACCTGCTGACTTAGAGCTAGACATTTCTAGTTTATACAAAAGCACTTATTTCTTCATTATAAAGACACAATAGGTTATAGACGAAGTAAATTTTGAGGTTCATAGGTTATCGAATGGGCCTGATATAAAATCCAGGCCTTGCAGTCATTTCTCACTTGAGCTACAATAAACCTAATAACAATTGGTAGCTCAATTTTTTTATGCATAATAACACTTAGTTACGCATAAATCCGAACATTAATGTCAACGCACGGTTTAGCACGCAAATATTATTGTAATAATCAATAACTACAACCATTGGCCACACGAGCTACACTACCCAGATTTTGACATTTCGGGACTACCGTCCAACTGACAGAGCGGACGTCTAGGAACAGACGATAACTTCCGTTACGTTATTCACTCAGTGCGCATGCTCATACACAGAACCGGGAACTATAACAACCGAGCGTGGAAAGCAACAAGTGTTAATCATATTTTTTCTCCCTTTTAGCACCAATAATCAATACTGAAGTTCATTTTATAATTATTACGTCTTATTTATTGTGATTACGAATTTACCAGAAAAGTCTTTTCCTTATCTTATACATAGGAATTTAGCTTACATTATATATATATATATATTTTTTTAATTTAGATAGGCTAAATATTTAATGAAACTAATAAATTTGTACATCCCAGATTTTACAAATAGTAGATAACATAATATACTACAAAATAATAAATGTGTGTATAAATTAACTTTAAATGTGTCTTAAATAAGGAATAAGAATTACACTTTCATGAAATGTTTATAAGCCACTTGTGTAGCATGTCAGAGAATTTCAGTTCTTGACTACATGTATTTGATTCACTTTCCATTACTTACTTATAAGAGGTAAAGCCTGAGTAATATACAAACCAAACAAAATTAAATTGAGGTAATGAAATTAAAATAGTATAATTTATAATAATTATAAATAATATAAAACAAAAGTAATGAACACTGAATACTAATGAAATCATTATTTTTAATGCATATATATTAATTATTCATTCATTATTCATCTCTAAGACGCCGATCATAGAGATATGGGCGAATATGAGGCGTGAATAAGTGTAGATGAACGAGTATAGTCATTGTTACTATCTGAGTTCGACTTAGCTCAGAAAGGACTATTTATTAATAGCCCAATAGCCAGGGCAACTATGGGACATACAGCTTTACATGGAATCCGAACCACGTAGTGTTGGTCTAATTTTCAGCTAACTGACAAGTTTGACACTTCGTTCTCTCCCCCACATAACACCCGAACCTTGACTACCATTCAACACGGACACTCCAGACTTCTCTAGTAGTGTCTATATTGATGACAACCATTGAGCGGACGCCATGTCGGTATTAAGAGAAGCGAGCATGGAACCTATCGCCTACAATCTCCCAAACACGTTGTCCCCAAGTAGCTGAGTTACAGCACTGCGCCACCAGTGCAATATATTATATTTATATAAATATAATATATTTATATAATATATAAATATAATATATTTATATAATATATAAATATAATATATTTATATAATATATAAATATATTATATGGCTCCTCATTGCCAGCCACCAGAAATAGTAGGAAAAAGTAATAATGGCTAAATTTTATTGAAAAATATTATAAGGAAATGAAATCCAAAATACAAAGTACTTGTAGACTAGTGTTTAAATATTAATCTCCAGTCACAGAGATAAGTTCAGGTTTCATAACCATTGAACACAAGCTTCTCTGATTGAATGAGGACAAGCCCATCTCCCCTGAAAAAAGTGTATTAACTATGTGATCCATAATTTCAAATTCACATCTATCACAACAACTGAAGTGATTCAACATAGTCCATTTCATAGGAGAAAGGATTATTCTACCTATGATACCAGAAACCTTTTTCTGTCATCTAACATACCATATTACCCAGTTGATTTTTGGTGAACATTTGTGTGAGATTAACTGAGAAACTAGTCAAAGAGGTGGTTTTCTAGATGTAAGTCGCCCAGCATATCGTGGTATATATTGCTAAATGAGGAGTTTCAGAGATCAGATCTTTTTAAACTCTCCAAGTAGTGCCTCTTTATGTTGCACAGTGCTGAAAGCAATGGTAGAGGGTTTGCTATGAGGGGGTTGCTGATAGCCCTTATCGCTTTGGTTAGTTGAGATCAATCTCTAGTACATGTGAGCTATTAAGCCACATGGGAGCACAATATTTAGCAATATACCTAGTAAACCAGGGACAACAATGTATGGACTTGTGCGTTTACTTTCCACAACGATCCAGCAAGTTACTCCATAATGTTAGTTCTGGTTCTCACCTTACTGCTGTTTTCTGTAGGTGACTTTTAAAACAGAGAGATTGATCTAAACTGACTCCCAAGTACTGTGGATGCTCATTCTGTTTCAAACAAACACCATCAAAAGATAGGCCTATATTAAATTTTAGATCAGATGAAAGCAGGTTTCTTATGTATTTGTTGGATTGGCAATAGCTTTTATGTTCTAATATAATTATTAATTTGACTAGATCAAATATAAATGATCTTTCTGGTTTTTATGTCCTTATAAGGTGAGTTGCAGGAACAATATTACCTGCATATTTGAATTTTCTGGAGTTTATGGACGGAATGTCGGCAGTGTATACATTGAATAACAGAAAGTAAAGAAGTCTTATAGAACTCCTTTACTTCAGTGCATAAAAGAGCTTTCTCTACGACTCAAGCAAACATTAATGAACCTGTTGTTGGAATTCAGAAATTGCAACAATTGAGAACACAGAATTAGATTGTAAAATTTAAGAAACAGGTTCTTTCTCCAGACTGAGTCATAGTCTACTGAAAGATTTTCAAATGTTACTGATGTTTTCTTTTCAAATCCATTCTCAATGAAAGTTGTGAAAGAAAGTACCTGGTTGCATCAATAAAAAAATACTATTGAAAAGAACAATTTAAACCTTACAGTATATAGATATTTCTATGTCACAATTCACACCCACCCACCCATACAGATACAGTGATATTGACCCACCCATACACATACAGTGGTATTGACCCTCCCATTCACATACAGTGATATTGACCCACCTACCCACCCATACACCAACCCACTTGCCCACCCATACACATAAAGTGGTATTGATCCATCCGCCCACCCATTCACATACAGTGGTATTGACCCACCCATACACGAACAGTGGTATTGTGGGGTTGCTTGTTCTACAGGGATGCTATCATTGAGGATATGTGATATTCTGTTGTTTACCCACAAACTATTGCTTCCTGCTGCTACCAATACAAGCTGTACAATTCCCTTTTGAGTAAGAAACTTGGTATTCTCTTCACAACTTTTTGATGATACAGTCTTGATATTTCTATAAAAATTGAATTTTTGTCTGTTTTAATTCCTTTCCCAATTCAAATTTGTTTGTTCAATAAACTTTAAAAATTAAATAGGATTTTATTCTGTACTTATAGGCACAGAACAAAAACAAGTTCATTCCATCTAGGCAGAATTTATTAGCTTACATAAAATCACAAACATATGGCAAAAACATATATTTGTGAATCTATCCAAGCGAGGATCGCTAACTCCAAAAATAAAATATTGTCCTTAATTTTTAAATAGAAATTACTGCATATTATAACCAGGATAAATACAATAATACACATCTAGTAGGTTTTAAATAACTAATGTATGTAAGTAATGTAATCCTTCAAACTGGAACTGGCCTTCCAAATGGAAGTTCTATGGCATAGTACATTTACGTACTTTTATTTCTGTAATCGTAGTTAATTAGTTGGAAAGTATCATATTCAAGTTGTAGTTCTTTTTACAATTAATTTATAGTTTTACTTAAAATACGTAATGTTTTATTCAATAAAACTTTACAAAGGTCCATTAACCACAACCCAAAAGCCGAGAAATCTAAAGGATTTCCCCAACATTTCTCCCCAAGTAGATGTGCTACAGCATGACACTGCAGTGTTCTATGACAGTGTAAGTTGCTTTTTAAATAAGCTGTTTTAATATTCTACCTATGGACTTACGAAGAACATATTTTGTAGAATGAATATCTAAAAAAGTTTGCTTCATTATACAGGGCGTTTCAAAAAGAATCATCCGATTTTAAAAATTTATTGCTATTCATCTATAAGTCCGATTTGATAGAACAATGTACTGTCAGTAAGAGGAAGCTCTCAAGTTTCGAGTGTTTTCCGCTAGGTAGCAGTAGCGCGCTTCTGTCAACGCCCAGCTCAGTTATTGACAAAATGGCATCCAAACAACAGAAGGCTTTTTGTGTTATACGGTTTGCTAGATGTGAGTCTGTGATTACCGTGCAACGTGAATTTCGTACCACATATGGTGCTGATCCTCCTACAGCCCAGAGCATAAGAAGATGGTATAAGCAATTTACTGATACAGGCTGTCTCTGTAAAGCAAAATCATCGGGTCGTCCACGTGTGTCCAATGAAGACGTGGAGCGCATCCGTGACAGTTTCGCCCGTAGCCCGCAAAAATCCACTCGCCGTGCTGGTAGGGAACTTAACATTCCTTCAACATCAGTATGGCATGTTTTACGCCGACATTTACATTTGAAACCATACAGGATTCAATTACTACAAGCTTTGCATGAAGGTGATAAACAACAACGTGTTCAGTTTTGTGAGTTTATCCTAAGCCAGATGGCAGTTGACGATGATTTGGTAACACGCATGGTGTTTAGTGACGAGGCAACTTTCCATTTGAGTGGAAAAGTTAACCGTCACAATGTGAGAATATGGGGAACCGAGCAACCACATCACATCGTACAGCATGAGCGAGATTCCCCAAAACTTAATGTTTTCTGTGCAATCTCACGGAATAAAGTCTACGGTCCCTTTTT